>CANTUZ010000012.1:35163063-35224132 GCA_947846985.1 Fratercula arctica
AATGACCATATGTCCAGAAACAGCTGCCACAAGGGAAGCATCGTAAGACACGTGCCCAAGGAGCCATGAGGGAAAACTGTGGCTTGTTTGAAAGCTCTCTAGAAACCGCTTGCATGACCACACAGACCTTGGGGCTCCGGGCTTTCCTGGTGCCTTCAGCCTCAAAACAACCCTCTCTCACTCGCCCCAGGGACGGCCACAAAAATCACCCTATGTCCAGAGACGGTTAGCACGAGGGAAGCCAGCTGAGACACGTGCCCGAGGAGTCACAAGGGAAAACTGTGGCTTGTTTGAAAGCTCTCTAGAAACCGCTTGCATGGCCGCACAGACCTTGGGGCTCCGGCCTTTCCTGACGCCTTCAGCCTCAAAACAATCCTGTCTCACTCGCCCCAGGGACAGCCACAAAAATCACCATATGGCCGGAGACGGTTAGCACAAGGGAAGCCAGGTGAGACATGTGACCAAGGAGGCACGAGGGAAAACTGTGGCTTGTTTGAAAGCTCTCTAGAAACCGCTTGCATGGCCGCACAGACCTTGGGGCTCCGGGCTTTCCTGGCACCTTCAGCCTCAAAACAACCCTGTCTCACTCGCCCCAGGGACGGCCACAAAAATCACCCTATGTCCAGAGACGGTTACCACGAGGGAAGCCAGCTGAGACACGTGCCCAAGGAGCCACGAGGGAAAACTGTGGCTTGTTTGAAAGCTCTCTAGAAACCGCTTGCATGGCCGCACAGACCTTGGGGCTCCGGGCTTTCCTGGTGCCTTCAGCCTCAAAACAACCCTCTCTCACTCGCCCCAGGGCCGGCCACAAAAATCACCCTATGTCCGGAGACGGTTAGCATGAGGGAAGCCAGCTGAGACACGTGCCCAAGGAGCCATGAGCTAAAACTGTGGCTTGTTTGAAAGCTCTCTAGAAACCGCTTGCATCGCCGCACAGACCTTGGGGCTCCGGGCTTTCCTGGCACCTTCAGCCTCAAAACAACCCTCTCTCACTCGCCCCAGGGCCGGCCACAATAATCACCCTATGTCCGGAGACGGTTAGCACGAGGGAAGCCAGCTGAGACACGTACCCAAGGAGCCACGAGGGAAAACTGTGGCTTGTTTGAAAGCTCTCTAGAAACCGCTTGCATCGCCGCACAGACCTTGGGGCTGCGGGCTTTCCTGGCGCCTTCAGCCTCAAAACAACCCTGTCTCACTCGCCCCAGGGCCGTCCACAAAAATCACCCTATGTCTGGAGGTGATTAGCACGAGGGAAGCCAGCTGAGACACGTACCCAAGGAGCCACGAGGGAAAAGTGTGGCTTGTTTGAAAGCTCTCTAGAAACCGCTTCCATCGCCGCACAGACCTTGGGGCTCCGGGCTTTCCTGGTGCCTTCAGCCTCAAAACAACCCTCTCTCACTCGCCCCAGGGCCGACCACAAAAATCACCCTATGTCTGGAGACGGTTAGCATATGGGAAGCCAGCTGAGACACGTGCCCAAGGAGCCATGAGCTAAAACTGTGGCTTGTTTGAAAGCTCTCTAGAAACCGCTTGCATGGCCGCACAGACCTTGGGGCTCCGGGCTTTCCTGGTGCCTTCAGCCTCAAAACAACCCTGTCTCACTCGCCCCAGGGACGGCCACATAAATGACCATATGTCCGGAAACAACTGCCACAAGGGAAGCATCGTAAGACACGTGCCCAAGGAGCCACAAGGGAAAACTGTGGCTTGTTTGAAAGCTCTCTAGAAACCGCTTGCATTGCCGCACAGACCTTGGGGCTCCGGGCTTTCCTGGTGCCTTCAGCCTCAAAACAAACCTGTCTCACTCGCCCCAGGGCCGGCCACAAAAATCACCCTATGTCCGGAGACGGTTAGCACGAGGGAAGCCAGCTGTGACACGTGCCCAAGGAGCCACGAGCGAAAACTGTGGCTTGTTTGAAAGCTCTCTAGAAACCGCTTGCATGGCCGCACAGACCTTGGGGCTCCGGGCTTTCCTGGCGCCTTCAGCCTCAAAACAACCCTCTCTCACTCGCCCCAGGGCCGGCCACATAAATCACCCTATGTCGAGAGACGGTTAGCACGAGGGAAGCCAGGTGAGACACGTGCCCAAGGAGCCACGAGGGAAAACTGTGGCTTGTTTGAAAGCTCTCTAGAAACCGCTTGCATGGCCGCACAGACCTTGGGGCTCCGGGCTTTCCTGGTGCCTTCAGCCTCAAAACAACCCTCTCTCACTCGCCCCAGGGCCGGCCACAAAAATCACCCTATGTCCGGAACTGGTTAGCACAAGGGAAGCCAGCTGTGAGACCGTGCCCAAGGAGCCATGAGCGAAAACTGTGGCTTGTTTGAAAGCTCTCTAGAAACCGCTTGCATGGCCGCACAGACCTTGGGGCTCCGGGCTTTCCTGGCGCCTTCAGCCTCAAAACAACCCTGTCTCACTCGCCCAGGGCCGGCCACATAAATGACCATATGTCCGGAGACGGTTAGCACAAGGGAAGCCAGGTGAGACACGTGCCCAAGGAGCCACGAGGGAAAACTGTGGCTTGTTTGAAAGCTCTCTAGAAACCGCTTGCATGGCCGCACAGACCTTGGGGCTCCGGCTTTCCTGGCGCCTTCAGCCTCAAAACAACCCTCTCTCACTCGCCCCAGGGACGGCCACAAAAATCACCATATGTCCGGAGACGGTTAGCACAAGGGAAGCCAGTGAGACACGTGCCCAAGGAGCCACGAGGGAAAACTGTGGCTTGTTTGAAAGCTCTCTAGAAACCGCTTGCATGGCCGCACAGACCTTGGGGCTCCGGGCTTTCCTGGCGCCTTCAGCCTCAAAACAACCCTCTCTCACTCGCCCCAGGGACGGCCACAAAAATCACCCTATGTCCGGAGACGGTTAGCACGAGGGAAGCCAGCTGAGACACGTGCCCAAGGAGCACGAGGGAAAACTGTGGCTTGTTTGAAAGCTCTCTAGAAACCGCTTGCATGGCCGCACAGACCTTGGGGCTCCGGGCTTTCCTGGTGCCTTCAGCCTCAAAACAACCCTCTCTCACTCGCCCCAGGACCGGCCACAAAAATCACCCTATGTCCGGAGACGGTTAGCACGAGGGAAGCCAGCTGAGACACGTGCCCAAGGAGCCACGAGGGAAAACTGTGGCTTGTTTGAAAGCTCTCTAGAAACCGCTTGCATGGCCGCACAGACCTTGGGGCTCCGGGCTTTCCTGGCGCCTTCAGCCTCAAAACAACCCTGTCTCACTCGCCCCAGGGACGGCCACAAAAATCACCCTATGTCCGGAGACAGCTGCCACAAGGGAAGCATCGTGAGACACGTGCCCAAGGAGCCATGAGGGAAAACTGTGGCTTGTTTGAAAGCTCTCTAGAAACCGCTTGCATTGCCGCACAGACCTTGGGGCTCCGGGCTTTCCTGGCGCCTTCAGCCTCAAAACAACCCTCTCTCACTCGCCCCAGGGACGGCCACAAAAATCACCCTATGTCCGGAGACGGTTAGCACAAGGGAAGCCAGGTGAGACACGTGCCCAAGGAGCCACGAGGGAAAACTGTGGCTTGTTTGAAAGCTCTCTAGAAACCGCTTGCATGGCCGCACAGACCTTGGGGCTCCGGGCTTTCCTGGTGCCTTCAGCCTCAAAACAACCCTCTCTCACTCGCCCCAGGACCGGCCACAAAAATCACCCTATGTCTGGAAACAGCTGCCACAAGGGAAGCACTGTAAGACACGTGCCCAAGGAGGCACGAGGGAAAACTGTGGCTTGTTTGAAAGCTCTCTAGAAACCGCTTGCATGGCCGCACAGACCTTGGGGCTCCGGGCTTTCCTGGTGCCTTCAGCCTCAAAACAACCCTGTCTCACTCGCCCCAGGGACGGCCACAAAAATCACCCTATGTCCGGAGACGGTTAGCACGAGGGAAGCCAGGTGAGACACGTGCCCAAGGAGCCACGAGGGAAAAGTGTGGCTTGTTTGAAAGCTCTCTAGAAACCGCTTGCATGGCCGCACAGACCTTGGGGCTCCGGGCTTTCCTGGTGCCTTCAGCCTCAAAACAACCCTCTCTCACTCGCCCCAGGGCCGGCCACAAAAATCACCCTATGTCCGGAGACGGTTAGCACAAGGGAAGCCAGCTGAGACACGTGCCCAAGGAGCCATGAGCGAAAACTGTGGCTTGTTTGAAAGCTCTCTAGAAACCGCTTGCATGGCCGCACAGACCTTGGGGCTCCGGGCTTTCCTGGCGCCTTCAGCCTCAAAACAACCCTCTCTCACTCGCCCCAGGGATGACCACATAAATCACCATATGTCCGGAAATAGCTGCCACAAGGGAAGCAAAGTGAGACACGTGCCCAAGGAGCCATGAGGGAAAACTGTGGCTTGTTTGAAAGCTCTCTAGAAACCGCTTGCATGGCCGCACAGACCTTGGGGCTCCGGGCTTTCCTGGCGCCTTCAGCCTCAAAACAACCCTCTCTCACTCGCCCCAGGGACGGCCACAAAAATCACCATATGTCCGGAGACGGCTAGCACAAGGGAAGCCACGTGAGACACGTGCCCAAGGAGCCATGAGGGAAAACTGTGGCTTGTTTGAAAGCTCTCTAGAAACCGCTTGCATGGCCGCACAGACCTTGGGGCTCCGGGCTTTCCTGGCGCCTTCAGCCTCAAAACAACCCTCTCTCACTCGCCCCAGGGACGGCCACAAAAATCACCCTATGTCCGGAGACGGTTAGCACAAGGGAAGCCAGGTGAGACACGTGCCCAAGGAGCCATGAGGGAAAACTGTGGCTTGTTTGAAAGCTCTCTAGAAACCGCTTGCATGGCCGCACAGACCTTGGGGCTCCGGGCTTTCCTGGCGCCTTCAGCCTCAAAACAACCCTCTCTCACTCGCCCCAGGGACGGCCACAAAAATCACCCTATGTCCGGAGACGGTTAGCACAAGGGAAGCCAGGTGAGACACGTGCCCAAGGAGCCACGAGGGAAAACTGTGGCTTGTTTGAAAGCTCTCTAGAAACCGCTTGCATGCCGCACAGACCTTGGGGCTCCGGGCTTTCCTGGCGCCTTCAGCCTCAAAACAACCCTCTCTCACTCGCCCCAGGGACGGCCACAAAAATCACCCTATGTCCGGAGACGGTTAGCACGAGGGAAGCCAGGTGAGACACGTGCCCAAGGAGCCACGAGGGAAAACTGTGGCTTGTTTGAAAGCTCTCTAGAAACCGCTTGCATGGCCGCACAGACCTTGGGGCTCCGGGCTTTCCTGGCGCCTTCAGCCTCAAAACAACCCTCTCTCACTCGCCCCAGGGACGGCCACAAAAATCACCCTATGTCCGGAGACGGTTAGCACAAGGGAAGCCAGGTGAGACACGTGCCCAAGGAGCCATGAGGGAAAACTGTGGCTTGTTTGAAAGCTCTCTAGAAACCGCTTGCATGGCCGCACAGACCTTGGGGCTCCGGGCTTTCCTGGCGCCTTCAGCCTCAAAACAACCCTCTCTCACTCGCCCCAGGGACGGCCACAAAAATCACCCTATGTCCGGAGACGGTTAGCACAAGGGAAGCCAGGTGAGACACGTGCCCAAGGAGCCACGAGGGAAAACTGTGGCTTGTTTGAAAGCTCTCTAGAAACCGCTTGCATGGCCGCACAGACCTTGGGGCTCCGGGCTTTCCTGGCGCCTTCAGCCTCAAAACAACCCTCTCTCACTCGCCCCAGGGACGGCCACAAAAATCACCCTATGTCCGGAGACGGTTAGCACAAGGGAAGCCAGGTGAGACACGTGCCCAAGGAGGCATGAGGGAAAACTGTGGCTTGTTTGAAAGCTCTCTAGAAACCGCTTGCATGGCCGCACAGACCTTGGGGCTCCGGGCTTTCCTGGCGCCTTCAGCCTCAAAACAACCCTCTCTCACTCGCCCCAGGGACGGCCACAAAAATCACCCTATGTCCGGAGACGGTTAGCACGAGGGAAGCCAGGTGAGACACGTGCCCAAGGAGCCACGAGGGAAAACTGTGGCTTGTTTGAAAGCTCTCTAGAAACCGCTTGCATGGCCGCACAGACCTTGGGGCTCCGGGCTTTCCTGGCGCCTTCAGCCTCAAAACAACCCTCTCTCACTCGCCCCAGGGACGGCCACAAAAATCACCCTATGTCCGGAGACGGTTAGCACAAGGGAAGCCAGGTGAGACACGTGCCCAAGGAGCCATGAGGGAAAACTGTGGCTTGTTTGAAAGCTCTCTAGAAACCGCTTGCATGGCCGCACAGACCTTGGGGCTCCGGGCTTTCCTGGCGCCTTCAGCCTCAAAACAACCCTCTCTCACTCGCCCCAGGGACGGCCACAAAAATCACCCTATGTCCGGAGACGGCTAGCACAAGGGAAGCCAGGTGAGACACGTGCCCAAGGAGCCACGAGGGAAAACTGTGGCTTGTTTGAAAGCTCTCTAGAAACCGCTTGCATGGCCGCACAGACCTTGGGGCTCCGGGCTTTCCTGGCGCCTTCAGCCTCAAAACAACCCTCTCTCACTCGCCCCAGGGACGGCCACAAAAATCACCCTATGTCCGGAGACGGCTAGCACAAGGGAAGCCAGGTGAGACACGTGCCCAAGGAGCCACGAGGGAAAACTGTGGCTTGTTTGAAAGCTCTCTAGAAACCGCTTGCATGGCCGCACAGACCTTGGGGCTCCGGGCTTTCCTGGCGCCTTCAGCCTCAAAACAACCCTCTCTCACTCGCCCCAGGGACGGCCACAAAAATCACCCTATGTCCGGAGACGGTTAGCACAAGGGAAGCCAGGTGAGACACGTGCCCAAGGAGCCATGAGGGAAAACTGTGGCTTGTTTGAAAGCTCTCTAGAAACCGCTTGCATGGCCGCACAGACCTTGGGGCTCCGGGCTTTCCTGGCGCCTTCAGCCTCAAAACAACCCTCTCTCACTCGCCCCAGGGACGGCCACAAAAATCACCCTATGTCCGGAGACGGCTAGCACAAGGGAAGCCAGGTGAGACACGTGCCCAAGGAGCCACGAGGGAAAACTGTGGCTTGTTTGAAAGCTCTCTAGAAACCGCTTGCATGGCCGCACAGACCTTGGGGCTCCGGGCTTTCCTGGCGCCTTCAGCCTCAAAACAACCCTCTCTCACTCGCCCCAGGGACGGCCACAAAAATCACCCTATGTCCGGAGACGGTTAGCACAAGGGAAGCCAGGTGAGACACGTGCCCAAGGAGGCACGAGGGAAAACTGTGGCTTGTTTGAAAGCTCTCTAGAAACCGCTTGCATGGCCGCACAGACCTTGGGGCTCCGGGCTTTCCTGGCGCCTTCAGCCTCAAAACAACCCTCTCTCACTCGCCCCAGGGACGGCCACAAAAATCACCCTATGTCCGGAGACGGTTAGCACAAGGGAAGCCAGGTGAGACACGTGCCCAAGGAGCCACGAGGGAAAACTGTGGCTTGTTTGAAAGCTCTCTAGAAACCGCTTGCATGGCCGCACAGACCTTGGGGCTCCGGGCTTTCCTGGCGCCTTCAGCCTCAAAACAACCCTCTCTCACTCGCCCCAGGGACGGCCACAAAAATCACCCTATGTCCGGAGACGGTTAGCACAAGGGAAGCCAGGTGAGACACGTGCCCAAGGAGCCACGAGGGAAAACTGTGGCTTGTTTGAAAGCTCTCTAGAAACCGCTTGCATGGCCGCACAGACCTTGGGGCTCCGGGCTTTCCTGGCGCCTTCAGCCTCAAAACAACCCTCTCTCACTCGCCCCAGGGACGGCCACAAAAATCACCCTATGTCCGGAGACGGTTAGCACAAGGGAAGCCAGGTGAGACACGTGCCCAAGGAGGCACGAGGGAAAACTGTGGCTTGTTTGAAAGCTCTCTAGAAACCGCTTGCATGGCCGCACAGACCTTGGGGC
The DNA here is from genome assembly GCA_947846985.1 of Fratercula arctica. Classification (NCBI taxonomy): domain Eukaryota; kingdom Metazoa; phylum Chordata; class Aves; order Charadriiformes; family Alcidae; genus Fratercula; species Fratercula arctica. Next base: position 35,170,909 of record CANTUZ010000012.1, read on the forward strand.
TCCGGGCTTTCCTGGCGCCTTCAGCCTCAAAACAACCCTCTCTCACTCGCCCCAGGGACGGCCACAAAAATCACCCTATGTCCGGAGACGGTTAGCACAAGGGAAGCCAGGTGAGACACGTGCCCAAGGAGCCACGAGGGAAAACTGTGGCTTGTTTGAAAGCTCTCTAGAAACCGCTTGCATGGCCGCACAGACCTTGGGGCTCCGGGCTTTCCTGGCGCCTTCAGCCTCAAAACAACCCTCTCTCACTCGCCCCAGGGACGGCCACAAAAATCACCCTATGTCCGGAGACGGCTAGCACAAGGGAAGCCAGTGAGACACGTGCCCAAGGAGCCACGAGGGAAAACTGTGGCTTGTTTGAAAGCTCTCTAGAAACCGCTTGCATCGCCGCACAGACCTTGGGGCTCCGGGCTTTCCTGGCGCCTTCAGCCTCAAAACAACCCTCTCTCACTCGCCCCAGGGACGGCCACAAAAATCACCCTATGTCCGGAGACGGTTAGCACAAGGGAAGCCAGGTGAGACACGTGCCCAAGGAGCCACGAGGGAAAACTGTGGCTTGTTTGAAAGCTCTCTAGAAACCGCTTGCATGGCCGCACAGACCTTGGGGCTCCGGGCTTTCCTGGCGCCTTCAGCCTCAAAACAACCCTCTCTCACTCGCCCCAGGGACGGCCACAAAAATCACCCTATGTCCGGAGACGGTTAGCACAAGGGAAGCCAGGTGAGACACGTGCCCAAGGAGCCACGAGGGAAAACTGTGGCTTGTTTGAAAGCTCTCTAGAAACCGCTTGCATGGCCGCACAGACCTTGGGGCTCCGGGCTTTCCTGGCGCCTTCAGCCTCAAAACAACCCTCTCTCACTCGCCCCAGGGACGGCCACAAAAATCACCCTATGTCCGGAGACGGTTAGCACGAGGGAAGCCAGGTGAGACACGTGCCCAAGGAGGCCACGAGGGAAAACTGTGGCTTGTTTGAAAGCTCTCTAGAAACCGCTTGCATGGCCGCACAGACCTTGGGGCTCCGGGCTTTCCTGGCGCCTTCAGCCTCAAAACAACCCTCTCTCACTCGCCCCAGGGACGGCCACAAAAATCACCCTATGTCCGGAGACGGTTAGCACAAGGGAAGCCAGGTGAGACACGTGCCCAAGGAGCCATGAGGGAAAACTGTGGCTTGTTTGAAAGCTCTCTAGAAACCGCTTGCATGGCCGCACAGACCTTGGGGCTCCGGGCTTTCCTGGCGCCTTCAGCCTCAAAACAACCCTCTCTCACTCGCCCCAGGGACGGCCACAAAAATCACCCTATGTCCGGAAACGCTTGCACAAGGGAAGCAAAGTGAGACACGTGCCCAAGGAGCCATGAGGGAAAACTGTGGCTTGTTTGAAAGCTCTCTAGAAACCGCTTGCATGGCCGCACAGACCTTGGGGCTCCGGGCTTTCCTGGCGCCTTCAGCCTCAAAACAACCCTCTCTCACTCGCCCCAGGGACGGCCACAAAAATCACCCTATGTCTGGAAACAGCTAGCACAAGGGAAGCATCGTAAGACACGTGCCCAAGGAGCCACGAGGGAAAACTGTGGCTTGTTTGAAAGCTCTCTAGAAACCGCTTGCATGGCCGCACAGACCTTGGGGCTCCGGGCTTTCCTGGCGCCTTCAGCCTCAAAACAACCCTCTCTCACTCGCCCCAGGGACGGCCACAAAAATCACCCTATGTCCGGAGACGGTTAGCACAAGGGAAGCCAGCTGAGACACGTGCCCAAGGAGCCACGAGGGAAAACTGTGGCTTGTTTGAAAGCTCTCTAGAAACCGCTTGCATGGCCGCACAGACCTTGGGGCTCCGGGCTTTCCTGGCGCCTTCAGCCTCAAAACAACCCTCTCTCACTCGCCCCAGGGACGGCCACAAAAATCACCCTATGTCCGGAGACGGCTAGCACAAGGGAAGCCAGGTGAGACACGTGCCCAAGGAGCCACGAGGGAAAACTGTGGCTTGTTTGAAAGCTCTCTAGAAACCGCTTGCATGGCCGCACAGACCTTGGGGCTCCGGGCTTTCCTGGCGCCTTCAGCCTCAAAACAACCCTCTCTCACTCGCCCCAGGGACGGCCACAAAAATCACCCTATGTCCGGAGACGGTTAGCACGAGGGAAGCCAGGTGAGACACGTGCCCAAGGAGCCACGAGGGAAAACTGTGGCTTGTTTGAAAGCTCTCTAGAAACCGCTTGCATGGCCGCACAGACCTTGGGGCTCCGGGCTTTCCTGGCGCCTTCAGCCTCAAAACAACCCTCTCTCACTCGCCCCAGGGACGGCCACAAAAATCACCCTATGTCCGGAGACGGCTAGCACAAGGGAAGCCAGGTGAGACACGTGCCCAAGGAGCCACGAGGGAAAACTGTGGCTTGTTTGAAAGCTCTCTAGAAACCGCTTGCATCGCCGCACAGACCTTGGGGCTCCGGGCTTTCCTGGCGCCTTCAGCCTCAAAACAACCCTCTCTCACTCGCCCCAGGGACGGCCACAAAAATCACCCTATGTCCGGAGACGGTTAGCACAAGGGAAGCCAGGTGAGACACGTGCCCAAGGAGCCACGAGGGAAAACTGTGGCTTGTTTGAAAGCTCTCTAGAAACCGCTTGCATGGCCGCACAGACCTTGGGGCTCCGGGCTTTCCTGGCGCCTTCAGCCTCAAAACAACCCTCTCTCACTCGCCCCAGGGACGGCCACAAAAATCACCCTATGTCCGGAGACAGCTGCCACAAGGGAAGCACTGTAAGACACGTGCCCAAGGAGCCACGAGGGAAAACTGTGGCTTGTTTGAAAGCTCTCTAGAAACCGCTTGCATGGCCGCACAGACCTTGGGGCTCCGGGCTTTCCTGGTGCCTTCAGCCTCAAAACAACCCTCTCTCACTCGCCCCAGGGACGGCCACAAAAATCACCCTATGTCCGGAGACGGTTAGCACGAGGGAAGCCAGGTGAGACACGTGCCCAAGGAGGCACGAGGGAAAACTGTGGCTTGTTTGAAAGCTCTCTAGAAACCGCTTGCATGGCCGCACAGACCTTGGGGCTCCGGGCTTTCCTGGCGCCTTCAGCCTCAAAACAACCCTCTCTCACTCGCCCCAGGGACGGCCACAAAAATCACCCTATGTCCGGAGACGGTTAGCACAAGGGAAGCCAGCTGAGACACGTGCCCAAGGAGCCACGAGGGAAAACTGTGGCTTGTTTGAAAGCTCTCTAGAAACCGCTTGCATGGCCGCACAGACCTTGGGGCTCCGGGCTTTCCTGGCGCCTTCAGCCTCAAAACAACCCTCTCTCACTCGCCCCAGGGACGGCCACAAAAATCACCCTATGTCCGGAGACGGCTAGCACAAGGGAAGCACGTGAGACACGTGCCCAAGGAGCCACGAGGGAAAACTGTGGCTTGTTTGAAAGCTCTCTAGAAACCGCTTGCATGGCCGCACAGACCTTGGGGCTCCGGGCTTTCCTGGCGCCTTCAGCCTCAAAACAACCCTCTCTCACTCGCCCCAGGGACGGCCACAAAAATCACCATATGTCCGGAGACAGCTAGCACAAGGGAAGCCAGGTGAGACACGTGCCCAAGGAGCCACGAGGGAAAACTGTGGCTTGTTTGAAAGCTCTCTAGAAACCGCTTGCATGGCCGCACAGACCTTGGGGCTCCGGGCTTTCCTGGCGCCTTCAGCCTCAAAACAACCCTCTCTCACTCGCCCCAGGGACGGCCACAAAAATCACCCTATGTCCGGAGACGGTTAGCACAAGGGAAGCCAGCTGAGACACGTGCCCAAGGAGCCATGAGGGAAAACTGTGGCTTGTTTGAAAGCTCTCTAGAAACCGCTTGCATGGCCGCACAGACCTTGGGGCTCCGGGCTTTCCTGGTGCCTTCAGCCTCAAAACAACCCTCTCTCACTCGCCCCAGGGACGGCCACAAAAATCACCATATGTCCGGAGACGGCTAGCACAAGGGAAGAATCATAAGACACGTGCCCAAGGAGCCACGAGGGAAAACTGTGGCTTGTTTGAAAGCTCTCTAGAAACCGCTTGCATGCCGCACAGACCTTGGGGCTCCGGGCTTTCCTGGTGCCTTCAGCCTCAAAACAACCCTCTCTCACTCGCCCCAGGGACGGCCACAAAAATCACCCTATGTCCGGAGACGGTTAGCACGAGGGAAGCCAGCTGAGACACGTGCCCAAGGAGCCACGAGGGAAAACTGTGGCTTGTTTGAAAGCTCTCTAGAAACCGCTTGCATGGCCGCACAGACCTTGGGGCTCCGGGCTTTCCTGGCGCCTTCAGCCTCAAAACAACCCTCTCTCACTCGCCCCAGGGACGGCCACAAAAATCACCCTATGTCCGGAGACGGCTAGCACAAGGGAAGAATCATAAGACACGTGCCCAAGGAGCCACGAGGGAAAACTGTGGCTTGTTTGAAAGCTCTCTAGAAACCGCTTGCATGGCCGCACAGACCTTGGGGCTCCGGGCTTTCCTGGCGCCTTCAGCCTCAAAACAACCCTCTCTCACTCGCCCCAGGGACGGCCACAAAAATCACCATATGTCCGGAGACGGTTAGCACAAGGGAAGCCAGGTGAGACACGTGCCCAAGGAGCCACGAGGGAAAACTGTGGCTTGTTTGAAAGCTCTCTAGAAACCGCTTGCATGGCCGCACAGACCTTGGGGCTCCGGGCTTTCCTGGCGCCTTCAGCCTCAAAACAACCCTCTCTCACTCGCCCCAGGGACGGCCACAAAAATCACCCTATGTCCGGAAACGGCTAGCACAAGGGAAGCATTGTAAGACACGTGCCCAAGGAGCCATGAGGGAAAACTGTGGCTTGTTTGAAAGCTCTCTAGAAACCGCTTGCATGGCCGCACAGACCTTGGGGCTCCGGGCTTTCCTGGCGCCTTCAGCCTCAAAACAACCCTCTCTCACTCGCCCCAGGGACGGCCACAAAAATCACCCTATGTCCGGAGACGGTTAGCACGAGGGAAGCCAGGTGAGACACGTGCCAAGGAGGCCACGAGGGAAAACTGTGGCTTGTTTGAAAGCTCTCTAGAAACCGCTTGCATGGCCGCACAGACCTTGGGGCTCCGGGCTTTCCTGGCGCCTTCAGCCTCAAAACAACCCTCTCTCACTCGCCCCAGGGCCGGCCACAAAAATCACCCTATGTCCGGAGACGGTTAGCACAAGGGAAGCCAGCTGAGACACGTGCCCAAGGAGCCATGAGGGAAAACTGTGGCTTGTTTGAAAGCTCTCTAGAAACCGCTTGCATGGCCGCACAGACCTTGGGGCTCCGGGCTTTCCTGGCGCCTTCAGCCTCAAAACAACCCTCTCTCACTCCCCCAGGGACGGCCACAAAAATCACCCTATGTCCGGAGACAGCTGCCACAAGGGAAGCCAGGTGAGACACGTGCCCAAGGAGCCACGAGGGAAAACTGTGGCTTGTTTGAAAGCTCTCTAGAAACCGCTTGCATGGCCGCACAGACCTTGGGGCTCCGGGCTTTCCTGGCGCCTTCAGCCTCAAAACAACCCTCTCTCACTCGCCCCAGGGACGGCCACAAAAATCACCCTATGTCCGGAGACGGCTAGCACAAGGGAAGCCACGTGAGACACGTGCCCAAGGAGCCATGAGGGAAAACTGTGGCTTGTTTGAAAGCTCTCTAGAAACCGCTTGCATGGCCGCACAGACCTTGGGGCTCCGGGCTTTCCTGGCGCCTTCAGCCTCAAAACAACCCTCTCTCACTCGCCCCAGGGACGGCCACAAAAATCACCCTATGTCGGAGACGGTTAGCACAAGGGAAGCCAGCTGAGACACGTGCCCAAGGAGCCACGAGGGAAAACTGTGGCTTGTTTGAAAGCTCTCTAGAAACCGCTTGCATGGCCGCACAGACCTTGGGGCTCCGGGCTTTCCTGGCGCCTTCAGCCTCAAAACAACCCTCTCTCACTCGCCCCAGGGACGGCCACAAAAATCACCCTATGTCCGGAGACGGCTAGCACAAGGGAAGCCAAGTGAGACACGTGCCCAAGGAGGCACGAGGGAAAACTGTGGCTTGTTTGAAAGCTCTCTAGAAACCGCTTGCATCGCCGCACAGACCTTGGGGCTCCGGGCTTTCCTGGTGCCTTCAGCCTCAAAACAACCCTCTCTCACTCGCCCCAGGGCCGGCCACAAAAATCACCCTATGTCCGGAGACGGTTAGCACGAGGGAAGCCAGGTGAGACACGTGCCCAAGGAGCCACGAGGGAAAACTGTGGCTTGTTTGAAAGCTCTCTAGAAACCGCTTGCATGGCCGCACAGACCTTGGGGCTCCGGGCTTTCCTGGCGCCTTCAGCCTCAAAACAACCCTCTCTCACTCGCCCCAGGGACGGCCACAAAAATCACCCTATGTCCGGAGACGGTTAGCACAAGGGAAGCCAGGTGAGACACGTGCCCAAGGAGCCACGAGGGAAAACTGTGGCTTGTTTGAAAGCTCTCTAGAAACCGCTTGCATGGCCGCACAGACCTTGGGGCTCCGGGCTTTCCTGGCGCCTTCAGCCTCAAAACAACCCTCTCTCACTCGCCCCAGGGACGGCCACAAAAATCACCCTATGTCCGGAGACGGTTAGCACAAGGGAAGCCAGGTGAGACACGTGCCCAAGGAGCCACGAGGGAAAACTGTGGCTTGTTTGAAAGCTCTCTAGAAACCGCTTGCATGGCCGCACAGACCTTGGGGCTCCGGGCTTTCCTGGCGCCTTCAGCCTCAAAACAACCCTCTCTCACTCGCCCCAGGGACGGCCACAAAAATCACCCTATGTCCGGAGACGGCTAGCACAAGGGAAGCCAGGTGAGACACGTGCCCAAGGAGGCATGAGGGAAAACTGTGGCTTGTTTGAAAGCTCTCTAGAAACCGCTTGCATGGCCGCACAGACCTTGGGGCTCCGGGCTTTCCTGGCGCCTTCAGCCTCAAAACAACCCTCTCTCACTCGCCCCAGGGACGGCCACAAAAATCACCCTATGTCCGGAGACGGTTAGCACAAGGGAAGCCAGGTGAGACACGTGCCCAAGGAGGCACGAGGGAAAACTGTGGCTTGTTTGAAAGCTCTCTAGAAACCGCTTGCATGGCCGCACAGACCTTGGGGCTCCGGGCTTTCCTGGCGCCTTCAGCCTCAAAACAACCCTCTCTCACTCGCCCCAGGGACGGCCACAAAAATCACCCTATGTCCGGAGACGGTTAGCACGAGGGAAGCCAGGTGAGACACGTGCCCAAGGAGCCACGAGGGAAAACTGTGGCTTGTTTGAAAGCTCTCTAGAAACCGCTTGCATGGCCGCACAGACCTTGGGGCTCCGGGCTTTCCTGGCGCCTTCAGCCTCAAAACAACCCTCTCTCACTCGCCCCAGGGACGGCCACAAAAATCACCCTATGTCCGGAAACAGCTGCCACAAGGGAAGCACGTAAGACACGTGCCCAAGGAGCCATGAGGGAAAACTGTGGCTTGTTTGAAAGCTCTCTAGAAACCGCTTGCATCGCCGCACAGACCTTGGGGCTCCGGGCTTTCCTGGCGCCTTCAGCCTCAAAACAACCCTCTCTCACTCGCCCCAGGGACGGCCACAAAAATCACCCTATGTCTGGAAACAGCTGCCACAAGGGAAGCACTGTAAGACACGTGCCCAAGGAGCCACGAGGGAAAACTGTGGCTTGTTTGAAAGCTCTCTAGAAACCGCTTGCATCGCCGCACAGACCTTGGGGCTCCGGGCTTTCCTGGCGCCTTCAGCCTCAAAACAACCCTCTCTCACTCGCCCCAGGGACGGCCACAAAAATCACCCTATGTCCGGAGACGGTTAGCACGAGGGAAGCCAGCTGAGACACGTGCCCAAGGAGCCACGAGGGAAAACTGTGGCTTGTTTGAAAGCTCTCTAGAAACCGCTTGCATGGCCGCACAGACCTTGGGGCTCCGGGCTTTCCTGGCGCCTTCAGCCTCAAAACAACCCTCTCTCACTCGCCCCAGGGACGGCCACAAAAATCACCCTATGTCCGGAAACAGCTGCCACAAGGGAAGCATCGTAAGACACGTGCCCAAGGAGCCATGAGGGAAAACTGTGGCTTGTTTGAAAGCTCTCTAGAAACCGCTTGCATTGCCGCACAGACCTTGGGGCTCCGGGCTTTCCTGGCGCCTTCAGCCTCAAAACAACCCTCTCTCACTCGCCCCAGGGACGGCCACAAAAATCACCCTATGTCCGGAGACGGTTAGCACGAGGGAAGCCAGGTGAGACACGTGCCCAAGGAGCCACGAGGGAAAACTGTGGCTTGTTTGAAAGCTCTCTAGAAACCGCTTGCATGGCCGCACAGACCTTGGGGCTCCGGGCTTTCCTGGCGCCTTCAGCCTCAAAACAACCCTCTCTCACTCGCCCCAGGGACGGCCACAAAAATCACCCTATGTCCGGAGACGGTTAGCACAAGGGAAGCCAGGTGAGACACGTGCCCAAGGAGCCACGAGGGAAAACTGTGGCTTGTTTGAAAGCTCTCTAGAAACCGCTTGCATGGCCGCACAGACCTTGGGGCTCCGGGCTTTCCTGGCGCCTTCAGCCTCAAAACAACCCTCTCTCACTCGCCCCAGGGACGGCCACAAAAATCACCCTATGTCCGGAGACGGTTAGCACAAGGGAAGCCAGCTGAGACACGTGCCCAAGGAGCCACGAGGGAAAACTGTGGCTTGTTTGAAAGCTCTCTAGAAACCGCTTGCATGGCCGCACAGACCTTGGGGCTCCGGCTTTCCTGGCGCCTTCAGCCTCAAAACAACCCTCTCTCACTCGCCCCAGGGACGGCCACAAAAATCACCCTATGTCCGGAGACGGTTAGCACGAGGGAAGCCAGCTGAGACACGTGCCCAAGGAGCCACGAGGGAAAACTGTGGCTTGTTTGAAAGCTCTCTAGAAACCGCTTGCATGGCCGCACAGACCTTGGGGCTCCGGGCTTTCCTGGCGCCTTCAGCCTCAAAACAACCCTCTCTCACTCGCCCCAGGGACGGCCACAAAAATCACCCTATGTCCGGAGACGGCTAGCACAAGGGAAGCCAGGTGAGACACGTGCCCAAGGAGCCACGAGGGAAAACTGTGGCTTGTTTGAAAGCTCTCTAGAAACCGCTTGCATCGCCGCACAGACCTTGGGGCTCCGGGCTTTCCTGGCGCCTTCAGCCTCAAAACAACCCTCTCTCACTCGCCCCAGGGACGGCCACAAAAATCACCCTATGTCCGGAGACGGTTAGCACAAGGGAAGCCAGGTGAGACACGTGCCCAAGGAGCCACGAGGGAAAACTGTGGCTTGTTTGAAAGCTCTCTAGAAACCGCTTGCATGGCCGCACAGACCTTGGGGCTCCGGGCTTTCCTGGCGCCTTCAGCCTCAAAACAACCCTCTCTCACTCGCCCCAGGGACGGCCACAAAAATCACCCTATGTCCGGAGACGGCTAGCACAAGGGAAGCCAGGTGAGACACGTGCCCAAGGAGCCACGAGGGAAAACTGTGGCTTGTTTGAAAGCTCTCTAGAAACCGCTTGCATGGCCGCACAGACCTTGGGGCTCCGGGCTTTCCTGGCGCCTTCAGCCTCAAAACAACCCTCTCTCACTCGCCCCAGGGACGGCCACAAAAATCACCCTATGTCCGGAGACGGTTAGCACAAGGGAAGCCAGGTGAGACACGTGCCCAAGGAGGCACGAGGGAAAACTGTGGCTTGTTTGAAAGCTCTCTAGAAACCGCTTGCATGGCCGCACAGACCTTGGGGCTCCGGGCTTTCCTGGCGCCTTCAGCCTCAAAACAACCCTCTCTCACTCGCCCCAGGGACGGCCACAAAAATCACCCTATGTCCGGAGACGGTTAGCACGAGGGAAGCCAGGTGAGACACGTGCCCAAGGAGCCACGAGGGAAAACTGTGGCTTGTTTGAAAGCTCTCTAGAAACCGCTTGCATGGCCGCACAGACCTTGGGGCTCCGGGCTTTCCTGGCGCCTTCAGCCTCAAAACAACCCTCTCTCACTCGCCCAGGGACGGCCACAAAAATCACCCTATGTCCGGAGACGGCTAGCACAAGGGAAGCCACGTGAGACACGTGCCCAAGGAGCCACGAGGGAAAACTGTGGCTTGTTTGAAAGCTCTCTAGAAACCGCTTGCATGGCCGCACAGACCTTGGGGCTCCGGGCTTTCCTGGCGCCTTCAGCCTCAAAACAACCCTCTCTCACTCGCCCCAGGGACGGCCACAAAAATCACCCTATGTCCGGAGACGGTTAGCACAAGGGAAGCCACGTGAGACACGTGCCCAAGGAGCCACGAGGGAAAACTGTGGCTTGTTTGAAAGCTCTCTAGAAACCGCTTGCATGGCCGCACAGACCTTGGGGCTCCGGGCTTTCCTGGCGCCTTCAGCCTCAAAACAACCCTCTCTCACTCGCCCCAGGGACGGCCACAAAAATCACCCTATGTCCGGAGACGGTTAGCACAAGGGAAGCCAGGTGAGACACGTGCCCAAGGAGCCACGAGGGAAAACTGTGGCTTGTTTGAAAGCTCTCTAGAAACCGCTTGCATGGCCGCACAGACCTTGGGGCTCCGGGCTTTCCTGGCGCCTTCAGCCTCAAAACAACCCTCTCTCACTCGCCCCAGGGACGGCCACAAAAATCACCCTATGTCCGGAGACGGCTAGCACAAGGGAAGCCAGGTGAGACACGTGCCCAAGGAGCCACGAGGGAAAACTGTGGCTTGTTTGAAAGCTCTCTAGAAACCGCTTGCATCGCCGCACAGACCTTGGGGCTCCGGGCTTTCCTGGCGCCTTCAGCCTCAAAACAACCCTCTCTCACTCGCCCCAGGGACGGCCACAAAAATCACCCTATGTCCGGAGACGGTTAGCACGAGGGAAGCCAGGTGAGACACGTGCCCAAGGAGCCACGAGGGAAAACTGTGGCTTGTTTGAAAGCTCTCTAGAAACCGCTTGCATGGCCGCACAGACCTTGGGGCTCCGGGCTTTCCTGGCGCCTTCAGCCTCAAAACAACCCTCTCTCACTCGCCCCAGGGACGGCCACAAAAATCACCCTATGTCCGGAGACGGTTAGCACAAGGGAAGCCAGGTGAGACACGTGCCCAAGGAGCCACGAGGGAAAACTGTGGCTTGTTTGAAAGCTCTCTAGAAACCGCTTGCATCGCCGCACAGACCTTGGGGCTCCGGGCTTTCCTGGCGCCTTCAGCCTCAAAACAACCCTCTCTCACTCGCCCCAGGGACGGCCACAAAAATCACCCTATGTCCGGAGACGGTTAGCACAAGGGAAGCCAGGTGAGACACGTGCCCAAGGAGCCACGAGGGAAAACTGTGGCTTGTTTGAAAGCTCTCTAGAAACCGCTTGCATGGCCGCACAGACCTTGGGGCTCCGGGCTTTCCTGGCGCCTTCAGCCTCAAAACAACCCTCTCTCACTCGCCCCAGGGACGGCCACAAAAATCACCCTATGTCCGGAGACGGTTAGCACAAGGGAAGCCAGGTGAGACACGTGCCCAAGGAGCCACGAGGGAAAACTGTGGCTTGTTTGAAAGCTCTCTAGAAACCGCTTGCATGGCCGCACAGACCTTGGGGCTCCGGGCTTTCCTGGCACCTTCAGCCTCAAAACAACCCTCTCTCACTCGCCCCAGGGACGGCCACAAAAATCACCCTATGTCCGGAGACGGTTAGCACAAGGGAAGCCAGGTGAGACACGTGCCCAAGGAGCCACGAGGGAAAACTGTGGCTTGTTTGAAAGCTCTCTAGAAACCGCTTGCATCGCCGCACAGACCTTGGGGCTCCGGGCTTTCCTGGCGCCTTCAGCCTCAAAACAACCCTCTCTCACTCGCCCCAGGGACGGCCACAAAAATCACCCTATGTCCGGAGACGGTTAGCACAAGGGAAGCCAGGTGAGACACGTGCCCAAGGAGCCACGAGGGAAAACTGTGGCTTGTTTGAAAGCTCTCTAGAAACCGCTTGCATGGCCGCACAGACCTTGGGGCTCCGGGCTTTCCTGGCGCCTTCAGCCTCAAAACAACCCTCTCTCACTCGCCCCAGGGACGGCCACAAAAATCACCCTATGTCCGGAGACGGTTAGCACAAGGGAAGCCAGGTGAGACACGTGCCCAAGGAGGCACGAGGGAAAACTGTGGCTTGTTTGAAAGCTCTCTAGAAACCGCTTGCATTGCCGCACAGACCTTGGGGCTCCGGGCTTTCCTGGCGCCTTCAGCCTCAAAACAACCCTCTCTCACTCGCCCCAGGGACGGCCACAAAAATCACCCTATGTCCGGAGACGGTTAGCACAAGGGAAGCCAGGTGAGACACGTGCCCAAGGAGCCACGAGGGAAAACTGTGGCTTGTTTGAAAGCTCTCTAGAAACCGCTTGCATCGCCGCACAGACCTTGGGGCTCCGGGCTTTCCTGGCGCCTTCAGCCTCAAAACAACCCTCTCTCACTCGCCCCAGGGACGGCCACAAAAATCACCCTATGTCCGGAGACGGCTAGCACAAGGGAAGCCAGGTGAGACACGTGCCCAAGGAGCCACGAGGGAAAACTGTGGCTTGTTTGAAAGCTCTCTAGAAACCGCTTGCATCGCCGCACAGACCTTGGGGCTCCGGGCTTTCCTGGCGCCTTCAGCCTCAAAACAACCCTCTCTCACTCGCCCCAGGGACGGCCACAAAAATCACCCTATGTCCGGAGACGGTTAGCACAAGGGAAGCCAGGTGAGACACGTGCCCAAGGAGGCCACGAGGGAAAACTGTGGCTTGTTTGAAAGCTCTCTAGAAACCGCTTGCATGGCCGCACAGACCTTGGGGCTCCGGGCTTTCCTGGCGCCTTCAGCCTCAAAACAACCCTCTCTCACTCGCCCCAGGGACGGCCACAAAAATCACCCTATGTCCGGAGACGGTTAGCACAAGGGAAGCCAGGTGAGACACGTGCCCAAGGAGCCACGAGGGAAAACTGTGGCTTGTTTGAAAGCTCTCTAGAAACCGCTTGCATGGCCGCACAGACCTTGGGGCTCCGGGCTTTCCTGGCGCCTTCAGCCTCAAAACAACCCTCTCTCACTCGCCCAGGGACGGCCACAAAAATCACCCTATGTCCGGAGACGGTTAGCACAAGGGAAGCCATGTGAGACACGTGCCCAAGGAGCCACGAGGGAAAACTGTGGCTTGTTTGAAAGCTCTCTAGAAACCGCTTGCATCGCCGCACAGACCTTGGGGCTCCGGGCTTTCCTGGCGCCTTCAGCCTCAAAACAACCCTCTCTCACTCGCCCCAGGGACGGCCACAAAAATCACCCTATGTCTGGAAACAGCTGCCACAAGGGAAGCCAGGTGAGACACGTGCCCAAGGAGGCATGAGGGAAAACTGTGGCTTGTTTGAAAGCTCTCTAGAAACCGCTTGCATCGCCGCACAGACCTTGGGGCTCCGGGCTTTCCTGGCGCCTTCAGCCTCAAAACAACCCTCTCTCACTCGCCCCAGGGACGGCCACAAAAATCACCCTATGTCCGGAGACGGTTAGCACAAGGGAAGCCAGGTGAGACACGTGCCCAAGGAGCCACGAGGGAAAACTGTGGCTTGTTTGAAAGCTCTCTAGAAACCGCTTGCATCGCCGCACAGACCTTGGGGCTCCGGGCTTTCCTGGCGCCTTCAGCCTCAAAACAACCCTCTCTCACTCGCCCCAGGGACGGCCACAAAAATCACCCTATGTCCGGAGACGGCTAGCACAAGGGAAGCCAGGTGAGACACGTGCCCAAGGAGGCATGAGGGAAAACTGTGGCTTGTTTGAAAGCTCTCTAGAAACCGCTTGCATGGCCGCACAGACCTTGGGGCTCCGGGCTTTCCTGGCGCCTTCAGCCTCAAAACAACCCTCTCTCACTCGCCCCAGGGACGGCCACAAAAATCACCCTATGTCCGGAGACGGTTAGCACGAGGGAAGCCAGGTGAGACACGTGCCCAAGGAGCCACGAGGGAAAACTGTGGCTTGTTTGAAAGCTCTCTAGAAACCGCTTGCATGGCCGCACAGACCTTGGGGCTCCGGGCTTTCCTGGCGCCTTCAGCCTCAAAACAACCCTCTCTCACTCGCCCCAGGGACGGCCACAAAAATCACCCTATGTCCGGAGACGGTTAGCACAAGGGAAGCCAGGTGAGACACGTGCCCAAGGAGCCACGAGGGAAAACTGTGGCTTGTTTGAAAGCTCTCTAGAAACCGCTTGCATGGCCGCACAGACCTTGGGGCTCCGGGCTTTCCTGGCGCCTTCAGCCTCAAAACAACCCTCTCTCACTCGCCCCAGGGACGGCCACAAAAATCACCCTATGTCCGGAGACGGTTAGCACAAGGGAAGCCAGGTGAGACACGTGCCCAAGGAGCCACGAGGGAAAACTGTGGCTTGTTTGAAAGCTCTCTAGAAACCGCTTGCATCGCCGCACAGACCTTGGGGCTCCGGGCTTTCCTGGCGCCTTCAGCCTCAAAACAACCCTCTCTCACTCGCCCCAGGGACGGCCACAAAAATCACCCTATGTCCGGAGACGGTTAGCACGAGGGAAGCCAGGTGAGACACGTGCCCAAGGAGGCACGAGGGAAAACTGTGGCTTGTTTGAAAGCTCTCTAGAAACCGCTTGCATCGCCGCACAGACCTTGGGGCTCCGGGCTTTCCTGGCGCCTTCAGCCTCAAAACAACCCTCTCTCACTCGCCCCAGGGACGGCCACAAAAATCACCCTATGTCCGGAGACGGTTAGCACAAGGGAAGCCAGGTGAGACACGTGCCCAAGGAGCCACGAGGGAAAACTGTGGCTTGTTTGAAAGCTCTCTAGAAACCGCTTGCATCGCCGCACAGACCTTGGGGCTCCGGGCTTTCCTGGCGCCTTCAGCCTCAAAACAACCCTCTCTCACTCGCCCCAGGGACGGCCACAAAAATCACCCTATGTCCGGAGACGGTTAGCACGAGGGAAGCCAGGTGAGACACGTGCCCAAGGAGCCACGAGGGAAAACTGTGGCTTGTTTGAAAGCTCTCTAGAAACCGCTTGCATGGCCGCACAGACCTTGGGGCTCCGGGCTTTCCTGGCGCCTTCAGCCTCAAAACAACCCTCTCTCACTCGCCCCAGGGACGGCCACAAAAATCACCCTATGTCCGGAGACGGTTAGCACAAGGGAAGCCAGGTGAGACACGTGCCCAAGGAGCCACGAGGGAAAACTGTGGCTTGTTTGAAAGCTCTCTAGAAACCGCTTGCATCGCCGCACAGACCTTGGGGCTCCGGGCTTTCCTGGCGCCTTCAGCCTCAAAACAACCCTCTCTCACTCGCCCCAGGGACGGCCACAAAAATCACCCTATGTCCGGAGACGGCTAGCACAAGGGAAGCCACGTGAGACACGTGCCCAAGGAGCCATGAGGGAAAACTGTGGCTTGTTTGAAAGCTCTCTAGAAACCGCTTGCATGGCCGCACAGACCTTGGGGCTCCGGGCTTTCCTGGCGCCTTCAGCCTCAAAACAACCCTCTCTCACTCGCCCCAGGGACGGCCACAAAAATCACCCTATGTCCGGAGACGGCTAGCACAAGGGAAGCATCGTGAGACACGTGCCCAAGGAGCCACGAGGGAAAACTGTGGCTTGTTTGAAAGCTCTCTAGAAACCGCTTGCATCGCCGCACAGACCTTGGGGCTCCGGGCTTTCCTGGCGCCTTCAGCCTCAAAACAACCCTCTCTCACTCGCCCCAGGGACGGCCACAAAAATCACCCTATGTCCGGAGACGGTTAGCACAAGGGAAGCCAGGTGAGACACGTGCCCAAGGAGCCACGAGGGAAAACTGTGGCTTGTTTGAAAGCTCTCTAGAAACCGCTTGCATGGCCGCACAGACCTTGGGGCTCCGGGCTTTCCTGGCGCCTTCAGCCTCAAAACAACCCTCTCTCACTCGCCCCAGGGACGGCCACAAAAATCACCCTATGTCCGGAGACGGTTAGCACAAGGGAAGCCAGGTGAGACACGTGCCCAAGGAGCCACGAGGGAAAACTGTGGCTTGTTTGAAAGCTCTCTAGAAACCGCTTGCATCGCCGCACAGACCTTGGGGCTCCGGGCTTTCCTGGCGCCTTCAGCCTCAAAACAACCCTCTCTCACTCGCCCCAGGGACGGCCACAAAAATCACCCTATGTCCGGAGACGGTTAGCACAAGGGAAGCCAGGTGAGACACGTGCCCAAGGAGCCACGAGGGAAAACTGTGGCTTGTTTGAAAGCTCTCTAGAAACCGCTTGCATGGCCGCACAGACCTTGGGGCTCCGGGCTTTCCTGGCGCCTTCAGCCTCAAAACAACCCTCTCTCACTCGCCCCAGGGACGGCCACAAAAATCACCCTATGTCCGGAGACGGTTAGCACAAGGGAAGCCAGCTGAGACACGTGCCCAAGGAGCCACGAGGGAAAACTGTGGCTTGTTTGAAAGCTCTCTAGAAACCGCTTGCATGGCCGCACAGACCTTGGGGCTCCGGGCTTTCCTGGCGCCTTCAGCCTCAAAACAACCCTCTCTCACTCGCCCCAGGGACGGCCACAAAAATCACCCTATGTCCGGAGACGGTTAGCACGAGGGAAGCCAGGTGAGACACGTGCCCAAGGAGCCACGAGGGAAAACTGTGGCTTGTTTGAAAGCTCTCTAGAAACCGCTTGCATGCCGCACAGACCTTGGGGCTCCGGGCTTTCCTGGCGCCTTCAGCCTCAAAACAACCCTCTCTCACTCGCCCCAGGGACGGCCACAAAAATCACCCTATGTCCGGAGACGGTTAGCACAAGGGAAGCCATGTAAGACACGTGCCCAAGGAGCCACGAGGGAAAACTGTGGCTTGTTTGAAAGCTCTCTAGAAACCGCTTGCATTGCCGCACAGACCTTGGGGCTCCGGGCTTTCCTGGCGCCTTCAGCCTCAAAACAACCCTCTCTCACTCGCCCCAGGGACCGCCACAAAAATCACCCTATGTCCGGAGACGGTTAGCACGAGGGAAGCCAGGTAAGACACGTGCCCAAGGAGCCACGAGGGAAAACTGTGGCTTGTTTGAAAGCTCTCTAGAAACCGCTTGCATGGCCGCACAGACCTTGGGGCTCCGGGCTTTCCTGGCGCCTTCAGCCTCAAAACAACCCTCTCTCACTCGCCCCAGGGACGGCCACAAAAATCACCCTATGTCCGGAGACGGTTAGCACGAGGGAAGCCAGGTGAGACACGTGCCCAAGGAGCCATGAGGGAAAACTGTGGCTTGTTTGAAAGCTCTCTAGAAACCGCTTGCATGGCCGCACAGACCTTGGGGCTCCGGGCTTTCCTGGCGCCTTCAGCCTCAAAACAACCCTCTCTCACTCGCCCCAGGGACAGCCACAAAAATCACCCTATGTCTGGAAACAGCTGCCACAAGGGAAGCCAAGTGAGACACGTGCCCAAGGAGGATTGAGGGAAAACTGTGGCTTGTTTGAAAGCTCTCTAGAAACCGCTTCCATCGCCGCACAGACCTTGGGGCTCCGGGCTTTCCTGGTGCCTTCAGCCTCAAAACAACCCTCTCTCACTCGCCCCAGGGACGGCCACAAAAATCACCCTATGTCTGGAGACGGTTAGCACGAGGGAAGCCAGCTGAGACACGTGCCCAAGGAGCCACGAGGGAAAACTGTGGCTTGTTTGAAAGCTCTCTAGAAACCGCTTGCATGGCCGCACAGACCTTGGGGCTCCGGGCTTTCCTGGCGCCTTCAGCCTCAAAACAAACCTCTCTCACTCGCCCCAGGGACGGCCACAAAAATCACCCTATGTCTGGAGACAGTTGCCACAAGGGAAGCATCGTAAGACACGTGCCCAAGGAGCCACGAGGGAAAACTGTGGCTTGTTTGAAAGCTCTCTAGAAACCGCTTGCATCGCCGCACAGACCTTGGGGCTCCGGGCTTTCCTGGTGCCTTCAGCCTCAAAACAACCCTCTCTCACTCGCCCCAGGGCCGGCCACAAAAATCACCCTATGTCTGGAGACGGTTAGCACGAGGGAAGCCAGCTGAGACACGTGCCCAAGGAGCCACGAGGGAAAACTGTGGCTTGTTTGAAAGCTCTCTAGAAACCGCTTGCATGGCCGCACAGACCTTGGGGCTCCGGGCTTTCCTGGCGCCTTCAGCCTCAAAACAACCCTCTCTCACTCGCCCCAGGGACGGCCACATAAATGACCATATGTCTGGAAACAGCTGCCACAAGGGAAGCATCGTAAGACACGTGCCCAAGGAGCCATGAGGGAAAACTGTGGCTTGTTTGAAAGCTCTCTAGAAACCGCTTGCATGGCCGCACAGACCTTGGGGCTCCGGGCTTTCCTGGCGCCTTCAGCCTCAAAACAACCCTGTCTCACTCGCCCCAGGGACGGCCACAAAAATCACCCTATGTCCAGAGACGGTTAGCACGAGGGAAGCCAGGTGAGACACGTGCCCAAGGAGCCATGAGGGAAAACTGTGGCTTGTTTGAAAGCTCTCTAGAAACCGCTTGCATGGCCGCACAGACCTTGGGGCTCCGGGCTTTCCTGGCGCCTTCAGCCTCAAAACAACCCTCTCTCACTCGCCCCAGGGACGGCCACAAAAATCACCCTATGTCCAGAGACGGTTAGCACGAGGGAAGCCAGCTGAGACACGTGCCCAAGGAGCCACGAGGGAAAACTGTGGCTTGTTTGAAAGCTCTCTAGAAACCGCTTGCATGGGCGCACAGACCTTGGGGCGGCTCCGGCCTTTCCTGACGCCTTCAGCCTCAAAACAATCCTGTCTCACTCGCCCCAGGGACGGCCACAAAAATCACCCTATGTCCAGAGACGGTTAACACGAGGGAAGCCAGCTGAGACACGTGCCCAAGGAGCCATGAGCTAAAACTGTGGCTTGTTTGAACGCTCTCTAGAAACCGCTTGCATGGCCGCACGGACCTTGGGGCTCCGGGCTTTCCTGGTGCCTTCAGCCTCAAAACAACCCTGTCTCACTCGCCCCAGGGACGGCCGCAACAATGACCATATGTCCAGAAACAGCTGCCACAAGGGAAGCATTGTAAGACACGTGCCCAAGGAGCTACGAGGGAAAAGTGTGGCTTGTTTGAAAGCTCTCTAGAAACCGCTTGCATCGCCGCACAGACCTTGCGGCTCCGGGCTTTCCTGGTGCCTTCAGCCTCAAAACAACCCTGTCTCACTCGCCCCAGGGACGGCCGCAACAATGACCATATGTCCAGAAACAGCTGCCACAAGGGAAGCATTGTAAGACACGTGCCCAAGGAGCCATGAGGGAAAACTATGGCTTGTTTGAAAGCTCTCTAGAAACCGCTTCCATCGCCGCACAGACCTTGGGCTCCGGGCTTTCCTGGCGCCTTCAGCCTCAAAAGAACCCTGTCTCACTTGCCCCAGGGACGGCCACAAAAATGACCATATGTCCAGAAACAGCTGCCACAAGGGAAGCATCGTAAGACACGTGCCCAAGGAGCCATGAGGGAAAAGTGTGGTTTGTTTGAAAGCTCTCTAGAAACCACTTGCATCGCCACACAGACCTTGGGGCTGCGGGCTTTCCTGGTGCCTTCAGCCTCAAAACAACCCTGTCTCACTCGCCCCAGGGACGGCCACAAAAATCACCCTATGTCCAGAGACGGTTAGCACGGTGGAAGCCAGCTGTGACACGTGCCAAAAAAGCCAGGAGGGAAAACTGTGGCTTGTTTGAAAGCTCTCTAGAAACCGCTTGCATGGCCGCACAGACCTTGGGGCTCCGGCCTTTCCTGGCGCCTTCAGCCTCAAAACAACCCTCTCTCACTCGCCCCAGGACCGGCCACAAAAATCACCATAAGGACGGAGACGGTTAGCACGAGGGAAGCCAGGTGAGACACGTGCCCAAGGAGCCATGAGCTAAAACTGTGGCTTGTTTGAAAGCTCTCTAGAAACCGTTTGCATGGCCGCATGGACCTTGGGGCTCCGGGCTTTCCTGGCGCCTTCAGCCTCAAAACAACCCTGTCTCACTCGCCCAAGGCACGGCCACAAAAATGACCATATGTCCAGAAACAGCTGCCACAAGGGAAGCATCGTAAGACACGTGCCCAAGGAGCCATGAGGGAAAAGTGTGGTTTGTTTGAAAGCTCTCTAGATACTTCTTGCATGACTACACAGACCTTGGGGCTCCGGGCTTTCCTGGTGCCTTCAGCCTCAAAACAAACCTGTGTCACTCGCCCCAGGGCCGGCCACAAAAATCACCCTATGTCCAGAGACGGTTAGCACGAGGGAAGCCAGCTGAGACACGTACCCGAGGAGCCACAAGGGAAAACTGTGGCTTGTTTGAAAGCTCTCTAGAAAACGGCTTGCATGGCCACACAGACCTTGGGGCTCCGGCCTTTCCTGAAGCCTTCAGCCTCAAAACAACCCTGTCTCACTCGCCCCCAGGGCCAGCCATAAAATCAGCATATGGACGGAGACGGTTAGCACGAGGGAAGCCAGGTGAGACACGTGCCCAAGGAGCCACGAGGGAAAAGTGTGGCTTGTTTGAAAGCTCTCTAGAAACCGCTTGCATGACCACACAGACCTTGGGGCTCCGGGCTTTCCTAGTGCCTTCAGCCTCAAAAAAAACCCTGTCTCACTCGCCCCAGGGCCCGCCACAAAAATCACCCTATGTCCAGAGACGGTTAGCATGAGGGAAGCCACGTGAGACACGTGCCCAAGGAGCCACAAGGGAAAACTGTGGCTGTTTGAAAGCTCTCTAGATACCGCTTGCATGGCCGCACAGACCTTGGGGCTCCGGGCTTTCCTGGCGCCTTCAGAGTCAAAAAAATCCTGTCTCACTCGCCCCACGGCCAGCCAGAAAAAATCACCTATGTCCAGAGACGGTTAAGCACGAGGGAAGCCAGCTGAGACACGTGCCCGAGGAGCCACGAGCTAAAACCTGTGGCTTGTTTGAAAGCTCTCTAGAAACCGCTTGCATGGCCGCACAGACCTTGGGGCTCCGGGCTTTCCTGGTGCCTTCAGCCTCAAAACAACCCTGTCTCACTCGCCCCAGGGACGGCCACAAAAATGACCATATGTCCAGAAACAGCTGCCACAAGGGAAGCATCGTAAGACACGTGCCCAAGGAGCCATGAGCTAAAACTGTGGCTTGTTTGAAAGCTCTCTAGAAACCACTTGCATCGCCACACAGACCTTGGGGCTGCGGGCTTTCCTGGTGCCTTCAGCCTCAAAACAACCCTGTCTCACTCGCCCCAGGGACGGCCACAAAAATCACCCTATGTCCAGAGACGGTTAGCACGGTGGAAGCCAGCTGTGACACGTGCCAAAAAAGCCAGGAGGGAAAACTGTGGCTTGTTTGAAAGCTCTCTAGAAACCCCTTGCATGGCCGCACAGACCTTGGGGCTCCGGCCTTTCCTGGCGCCTTCAGCCTCAAAACAACCCTCTCTCACTCGCCCCAGGACCGGCCACAAAAATCACCATAAGGACGGAGACGGTTAGCACGAGGGAAGCCAGGTAAGACACGTGCCCAAGGAGCCACGAGGGAAAACTGTGGCTTGTTTGAAAGCTCTCTAGAAACCGTTTGCATGGCCGCATGGACCTTGGGGCTCCGGGCTTTCCTGGTGCCTTCAGCCTCAAAACAACCCTGTCTCACTCGCCCAAGGCACGGCCACAAAAATGACCATATGTCCAGAAACAGATGCCACAAGGGAAGCATCGTAAGACACGTGCCCAAGGAGCCATGAGGGAAAAGTGTGGTTTGTTTGAAAGCTCTCTAGATACTTCTTGCATGACTACACAGACCTTGGGGCTCCGGGCTTTCCTGGTGCCTTCAGCCTCAAAACAAACCTGTGTCACTCGCCCCAGGGCCGGCCACAAAAATCACCCTATGTCCAGAGACGGTTAGCACGAGGGAAGCCAGCTGAGACACGTACCCGAGGAGCCACAAGGGAAAACTGTGGCTTGTTTGAAAGCTCTCTAGAAACTGCTTGCATGGCCACACAGACCTTGGGGCTCCGGCCTTTCCTGAAGCCTTCAGCCTCAAAACAACCCTGTCTCACTCGCCCCAGGGCCAGCCATAAAAATCAGCATATGGACGGAGACGGTTAGCACGAGGGAAGCCAGGTGAGACACGTGCCCAAGGAGCCACGAGGGAAAAGTGTGGCTTGTTTGAAAGCTCTCTAGAAACCGCTTGCATGACCACACAGACCTTGGGGCTCCGGGCTTTCCTAGTGCCTTCAGCCTCAAAAAAACCCTGTCTCACTTGCCCCAGGGCCCGCCACAAAAATCACCCTATGTCCAGAGACGGTTAGCATGAGGGAAGCCACGTGAGACACGTGCCCAAGGAGCCACAAGGGAAAACTGTGGCTTGTTTGAAAGCTCTCTAGATACCGCTTGCATGGCCGCACAGACCTTGGGGCTCCGGGCTTTCCTGGCGCCTTCAGACTCAAAAAAATCCTGTCTCACTCGCCCCAGGGCCAGCCAGAAAAATCACCCTATGTCCAGAGACGGTTAGCACGAGGGAAGCCAGCTGAGACACGTGCCCGAGGAGCCACGAGCTAAAACTGTGGCTTGTTTGAAAGCTCTCTAGAAACCGCTTGCATGGCCGCACAGACCTTGGGGCTCCGGGCTTTCCTGGTGCCTTCAGCCTCAAAACAACCCTGTCTCACTCGCCCCAGGGACGGCCACAAAAATGACCATATGTCCAGAAACAGCTGCCACAAGGGAAGCATCGTAAGACACGTGCCCAAGGAGCCATGAGCTAAAACTGTGGCTTGTTTGAAAGCTCTCTAGAAACCACTTGCATCGCCACACAGACCTTGGGGCTGCGGGCTTTCCTGGTGCCTTCAGCCTCAAAACAACCCTGTCTCACTCGCCCCAGGGACGGCCACAAAAATCACCCTATGTCCAGAGACGGTTAGCACGGTGGAAGCCAGCTGTGACACGTGCCAAAAAAGCCACGAGGGAAAACTGTGGCTTGTTTGAAAGCTCTCTAGAAACCGCTTGCATGGCCGCACAGACCTTGGGGCTCCGGCCTTTCCTGGCGCCTTCAGCCTCAAAACAACCCTCTCTCACTCGCCCCAGGACCGGCCACAAAAATCACCATAAGGACGGAGACGGTTAGCACGAGGGAAGCCAGCTGAGACACGTGCCCGAGGAGCCATGAGGGAAAACTGTGGCTTGTTGGAAAGCTCTCTAGAAACCGCTTGCATGGCCGCACAGACCTTGGGGCTCCGGCCTTTCCTGACGCCTTCAGCCTCAAAACTACCCTCTCTCACTCGCCCCAGGAGCGGCCACAAAAATCACCCTATGGCCGGAGACGGTTAGCACGAGGGAAGCCAGCTGAGACACGTGCCCAAGGAGCCACGAGCTAAAACTGTGGCTTGTTTGAAAGCTCTCTAGAAACCGCTTGCATCGCCGCAGAGACCTTGGGGCTCCGGGCTTTCCTGAGACCTTCAGCCTCAAAACAACCCTGTCTCACTCGCCCCAGGGACGGCCACAAAAATCACCCTATGTCCAGAGACGGTTAGCACGAGGGAAGCCATGTGAGACACGTGCCAAAGAAGCCACGAGGGAAAAGTGTGGTTTGTTTGAAAGCTCTCTAGAAACCGCTTGCATGGCCGCACAGACCTTGGGGCTCCGGGCTTTCCTGCTGCCTTCAGCCTCAAAAAAACCCTGTCTCACTCGCCCCAGGGCCAGCCACAAAAATCACCATATGGCCGGAGACGGTTAGCACGAGGGAAGCCATCTGAGACACGTGCTCAAGGAGCCATGAGCTAAAACTGTGGCTTGTTTGAAAGCTCTCTAGAAACCTCTTGCATGGCCGCACGGACCTTGGGGCTCCGGGCTTTCCTGGTGCCTTCAGCTTCAAAAAAACCCTGTCTCACTTGCCCCAGGGCCGGCCACAAAAATCACCCTATGTCCAGAGACGGTTAGCACGAGGGAAGCCAGCTGAGACACGTGCCCA
This sequence comes from Fratercula arctica, assembly GCA_947846985.1. Classification (NCBI taxonomy): domain Eukaryota; kingdom Metazoa; phylum Chordata; class Aves; order Charadriiformes; family Alcidae; genus Fratercula; species Fratercula arctica. Next base: position 35,194,782 of record CANTUZ010000012.1, read on the forward strand.
AGGAGGTACGAGGGAAAACTGTGGCTTGTTTGAAAGCTCTCTAGAAACCGCTTGCATGGCCGCACAGACCTTGGGGCTCCGGCCTTTCCTGGCACCTTCAGCCTCAAAACAACCCTCTCTCACTCGCCCCAGGGCCAGCCACAAAAATCACCCTATGTCCGGAGACGGTTAGCACAAGGGAAGCCAGGTGAGACACGTGCCAAAGAAGCCACGAGGGAAAACTGTGGTTTGTTTGAAAGCTCTCTAGAAACCGCTTGCATGGCCACACAGACCTTGGGGCTCCGGGCTTTCCTGGTGCCTTCAGCCTCAAAACAACCCTCTCTCACTCGCCCCATGGACGGCCACAATAATCACCCTATGTCCAGAGACGGTTAGCACGAGGGAAGCCAGGTGAGACATGTGCCCAAGGAGCCATGAGCTAAAACTGTGGCTTGTTTGAAAGCTCTCTAGAAACCGCTTGCATTGCCGCACAGACCTTGGGGCTGCGGGCTTTCCTGGCGCCTTCAGCCTCAAAACAATCATGTCTCACTCGCCCCAGGGCCGGCCGCAAAAATCACCCTATGTCCAGAGACGGTTAGCACGATGGAAGCCTGGTGAGACACGTGCCCAAGGAGCCATGAGCTAAAACTGTGACTTGTTTGAAAGCTCTCTAGAAACCGCTTGCATGGCCGCACAGACCTTGGGGCTCCGGGCTTTCCTGGCGCCTTCAGCCTCAAAAAAACCCTCTCTCAATCGCCCCAGGGGCGGCCACAAAAATCACCCTATGTCCGGAGATGTGAAACCGGGTGAGACACGTGTCCAAGGAGCCACGAGGAAAAACTGTGGTTTGTTTGAAAGCTTTCTAGAGTTTTTTTTTCTAGAGTTTGAATGCTCTCTAGTTGTTTAAACAAAACTGCACTTTTTAAGTAGCTAGTCGTTTCTGTTTCTCACTGAACGTGACCAAAGACTCGAGAGTGGCCGTGCTAGTTCATGAGCACGACTAGACTGAAGGTGCAATCCACTGTTATTTTAGCCAAATCGTAATAGTTTAATACATATTAAACGCAATTTGACCGATAGTGCTGAATTGGGCATCACTCAGAATTTAAACCCAGCCGCACCTAGCCTCCCACCTTGGTGAGTGTTAGAATGCAAAGGGGTTTTGTCTTCTGCCAAAACCACTTTGCCCTTTTCCACGCAACAGAATCTGGCGTAGTCGGCAGGATTGCCATGGATAAACTGCTCAAAAATATGATTGTGCCCCTTCCCAGGCTGGGAAGGCGTGGGCCCAAAAATTTTGGAAGGATGAAGAGAAAGCGGTGGAACGTGTTGAAGAGTGTCGAGCTTCACTAAAGTTCAGAACGGGGAAAGGCAAGGGTGTGATTTGTGCGGTGTTAGGCGCCTGTTTATCTTGTGCACAAGAAGAAGCTAGGGAAACCCCTGCTCCTGATCTGATCTCAGCCGTAGAATATGCAACAACTGAAATCGGAGAATGAGGTGCTGAAGTTGTCATTAGCTTTTCAGAAGGAGACAGGAGAAAAATGAAGGACTCAAGTTGATAAGCTTGTGAGTGAGAATGAATGTTTAGGAAACCGAAATGCTCAACTTGGGAATGAAAATCTCCAACTTAAAATGTTATTGGAAAGAGTGACTGGGCTCTTAGGTAAAATGCAGCCCTCGACCCAGGTCCAACAAATTCGTAAGTTAATGTGGTATCCAAATTCCGGAACCCAGACCGGAGGCTTTTGGTCTAATAGTGAGGATGAGGAGGCAAGGAGCTTTGCTTTGAAATCCCAAGTCTTTCCTTTACATCCTCTGATTAAAACTGAAACCACAGGTGATGATGATGATGATGATGATGAAGTCCGCACCACTGTGCGTACTGTTCCGTGGACACCAACCGAGTGGGTGAAAATAAGGGAGAAATATGCGAGGCATCCAGAAGAATCAGCTGTTGAGTATGTGTGGCGATTTTCTTCTGAAGGGGGAGACAGAATTATGTTGAGCGAGGAGGAAGCAGGAGACTCTTGGGGACCAGGAGTGTTTTTAACTACTATGCCCGGGGATCATGATTACTCCCTAACTGCTCGAGCAGTCTATTGGGCCGGTGGTATGGATCCGCGAGAGAGGGGGGAGCCGTTAGGGATTAGAGCTACAGGCTACTCTGATCTGTTTGCGGCTGTGCGGAAAGCAGCTTGTCTGCAAGCCATGTATAACAGAGAGGAATTTCGGAAATCCCCAATGTCAGCCCCTGTTGACCCTGATAGATCAGCCCCTCTCATCTGTGGTCTTCCCGATTGCCTTGGCCACACTCAAGATCGCATACGAGATGCTCAGAGTGCTCATAGGCGGAGTTGTCGTAACTACATGCCCACCTGGAACGAATATGTACAGGAAATAGATCAATATGGGCACTGAATGGGCTGGGCCAATCTAACTAGTGAAAAATCCTCCGAACACCCCTGGAAAGTTCGCCAAGTCTGAATTCACACTCAAAACTCTAAATCGGAGGGAAGGTTTAAGCCTGACAAGGACCGAAATGAGTTGTGGCGTAAAGCCCTACAATTAGGTATGCCCTGACAATTCTTGCATGGTGTCCCTACAGGAGATCTCCTCCGTATGCTAGTCCCATCTCTAACCCCGTCAGTCAAATAAGACTGAGCAGATTCTCTTTTCTTTTGTGTCTTACAGGAACCTTAAATGAACTGTATGTGGACAGACGGACTGGCTTATGCTAACCTTGAGTGTCTCCAAGGAATCCTGACATTGATCTTGGCAGTAATATTATTCTTATTATGTATGGCTATCTGCAGACCTCGATTCTAAAATGACAAATAGGCAGATGCAACTGATGCTTTTCAGTTTTACCTTTTTATTCCCTGTTGTTTGTAGTCAAAGAGACCAGAGTGGCCATGGTCTCAAGCTTTTGTTAAACACAATGCGATGGCAGGTACAAGAAAGGGAGAACTGAGTTTGGCCACTGTAGTTCTACAGGAAAATGAGGTGTTACATGAGTGGACCTGGAATAGTTGGTACCCAACCCTGAAAGGTAAGGCAGGGGTGGAAATCCGAGGAGGGTGTAGAATCATCAACGGCTCAAACCATGAGAAGGCCACGAGAATAGAGATATTTCGCCCTAAGAACCCACGTTCAATGACAACAAAGCGCTGTGTCACCAACGAGTGGGATTGCTGGTATAATTTTACTCTTGTGGAACCCACTCTTGTAACTTGTCGTTGGCAACAGGATGAAATAGCACTGTTATTTGAATTCAAGATAGACATAGTACCTGAGCTTTGGCATAGTGCATTGTCACGGTACACTGCAAGCACTGGAACAACAGAAAACAAAAGGGGTTTAAATCTCTCCACTCTGGTTATACAAGGAAGTGAAGTATATTCCAGAGAGAAATGGAGATGGAATGAATCACTTCGAATGGCAAAAATCGAGGCCGCCCTTGGAAAGAGAATACAAATTGGTTGTCGATTTATCAATGGCTCTACCCACCACAGGCCAACTGTAATTAAAAACATCCATGTAGACTCTACCAAACCGAACAAATACAACACTGATTGTTACAAAATTATGGAGCCAAATTCAGATTGCTGGCACAATTTCACTTTTATCAAACCTGTAGTAGTGTATTGTATTTGGGGTTACAAGGGCACGGAATTGTTATTTGAATTTCTGATTGACTCTAACACATCTGAACCTGCTGAAACGAATCCAGAACCTACACCCCCACAAACTCTCAAAGCTGTACCTACTCAGCCCTCCATTAGTCTAACTCCTTACACCTTCAGCGTTGGCCCCTATGTTATTAAACACACAGGTCAACAACGGATATTGTTAAATCCAACGTATGCCCTCAAATGAGTAGAACTGTCAATGCAGATTAATATCTTTGTGACCAAACCCACCTGCTCACCATTCCTGAGTACATCTTATGCAGGATGGTCAGCATGGTTACACAGACGAACTCTTGCCACTTCACAATGGCTGAAGAGAGATGTGACTGATATCTTAGGAACAGGACTGGGAGGCCTAAATAGTATAGATGCTGAGATACTTGCCAACAAACTAGTCACAGTCACTAGTGATCTAGACAAATTAAGACATTCCCTACAGTCCTCTCTATCAGCACTGGGAAACCACCAATGGCTTTTGTCGAATATATTGCCTCAGTGGGAAGAAACGGGTGAAAAAGACCATCAGCTGATCACAGATGCACTTGGTACAACCCAAAAGAATGTTTCCTTGGCTCTTAGTTGTAGCCAAGCCCAATTGTGGATGCAATCTATGATAGCCGCAATCGTAAGGGAAGGTGAAGAAGGCACCTTGCCCACCAAAATTCGAAAAGTAATATGGGATAACGCAATTGAGTTTGAGAAAAAATTTTAGTCCTGGTGATACCTGGTTAATTTCACCTATGATCCCATTGAGAGCAAGGCCACAGCTTTTGTCTTAACAATACGCAATGCTTTGGTATACACCATATACACAATCATCGCACTGGGGTTGAATCACCATGGAGCCATACTCTATCCAATAGAGCACAGAGTGTGGGCACAACAAAATGAGAATAAATGGCAAACTGTTGAGGTTGACGCATGCATTGCACAAGACCAACAAGGATTCATTTGTGAGAGTAATACTCTCAAAGCACAAGACATTTGTCTTGACACCAACCAAAATGTTTGTCATTTTGAGATACATCCCAATGAAACTCCAGAAACTGTGCTTGTATATATTGGGAAAGGGTGCGTTTGCATGAGGTCTCCCTGTAAGCTTGTATTCGTAGATGACATAGTAGTTGATATAAGTAATCATTCAGATCTTTGTGTTTGTAACTTTACTAACATTGTCAGATGTGACTTCGATTATTCAGCTCCTGTTACGTCTTTTCAGTTGCTACATTCTAATTATACATTAATCCGAGATTTGTTGCCTACCCCTATTGGAATGAATCTCTCATTGGTGAAGAAGCTGCTACAACACGACGACTTGAAGAGAATGTTGAAAGAGGCCCAAGAAAATGGACAGAGAACTTTGATTACTGTCCATCATGATGTTGAAGAAATACACCAAGTACTGGAAAGAGTCAAGAAAGACGGAGGATATGAATGGTGGGACACTCTTTTTGGATGGCATAACGAGGCAATCAGATCCCGCCTTTGTGACACCACGGGGCAGTCAGATCCCTCCCCTTGTGAAATAACGGTGCAGTTGGAGCCTGCCATGATGACATCACAAGGCAGACAGGCCCGCCCTTTGTGACACCACGGGGCAATCAGAGACCCCCCCTTGGTGACATCACAGGACAGTCTGAACCAACCCTTTGTGACATCACGGGGCTGTCGGAGACCCCCTTTGTGACCTCAAAGGTAAGTCAGAGCCCGCCCATGGTGACATCACGGGGAAGTCAGAAATCCCCTTGGTGACATCACGGGGCAATCAGATCCCGCCTTTGTGACACCACAGGGGAGTCAGAGCCCGCCCTTGGTGATATCACAGGGCAGTCTGAGCCCGCCCTTTGTGAATTCACGGGACAGTCAGAGCTCGCCCTATCTGGCATCACAGGGCACTCAGATCCCGCTCTTTGGGAGATCATTGTGCACTCAGATCCCGCTTTGTTACACAACAGGGCAGTCAGATCCCGCCCCTTGTGACACCACGGAGCAGTCACAGCCCGCCCTTGGTGACATCACAAGGCATTCAGAGCCCGCCCTTGGTGACACCGCGGGGGAGTCAGAGCCAACCCTTTGTGACACCACAGGGCAGTCAGACCCCACCCTTTGTGAACCACACGGCAGTCAGATCCCGCCCTTTGTGACATCACAAGGCAGTCAGAAACCTCTTTGTGACATCTCGGGGCAGTCAGAGCCCGCCCTTTGTGACACCACGGGTCACTCAGAGCCCCCATTTGTGACATCACAGGACAGTCAGAGACAAACTTCGTGAAATCACAGGGCCGTCAGAGATCCCCCCTTTGTGATATGACGTGACAGTCAGAGACCCCCCCCTTGGTGACATCACAGGACAGTCAGAGACTCCCTTAGTGACATCAAAGGGCAGTCAGACCCCCGCCCTTGGTGACATCACAGGGAAGTCAGAAACCCCCTGGTGACATCACGGGGCAGTCAGAACCAACACTTTTTTACATCACGGGGCAGTCAGACCCTCCCCCTTTGTGACACCACGAGGCAGTCAGTGCCCGCTCTTGGTGACATCACGGGGCAGTCTGAGCCCGCCCTTTCTGAATTCACAGGGCACTCAGATCCCGCTCTTTGGGAGATCATTGTGCACTCAGATCCCCCTTTGTTACACGACAGGGCAGTCAGAGCCGACCCCTTGTGACACCACGGAGCAGTCACAGCCCGCCCTTGGTGACGTCACAAGGCATTCAGAGCCCGCCCTTGGTGACACCACGGGGGAGTCAGAGCCCGCCCCTTTGTGACATCACGGGGCAGTCAGAGCCCGCCCTTAGTGATATCACGGGGCAGTCAGATCCCGCCCTTTGTGACACTGCAGGGCAGTCAGAGCACGTCCTTGGTGACATCACAAGGCAGTCAAAAACCTCTTTGTGACATCACGGGGCAGTCAGAGTACGTCCATTGTGACATCACGGGGCAGTCAGAGTACGCCCATTGTGACACCACGGGTCAGTCAGACCCCACCGTTTCTGACACCACAGGGCAACCAGAGCCCGCCCCTTGTGAAATCATGGGGCAGTCAGCAACCCCCTCGGTGACATCAAAGCGCAGTCAAAGCCAGCCTTAGTGACATCACAGGGCAATCAGAGCCTGCCCTCTCTGACACCACAGTGCATTCAGAGACAATCCTTTGTGACATCACCAGGCAGCCTGAGCCTGCACTTTGTGACACCATAGGGCTTTCAGAGCCATCCCTTTGTGACATCACAAGGCAGTCAGAGCCTGCCCTTGGTGACATCACGGGGCACTCTGAGCCTGCCCTTCTGACACCACGGGGCAGTCAGAGCCCACGCTCTGTGACATCATAGGGCAGTCAGAGCCCCCCTTTCGAAAATCACAGGGCAGTCAAAACCCGCCATTTGTGACAAAACAAGGCAGTCAGAGCGCGCCTTTTGTAATAGCACAACGCAGTCTGAGCCTGCCCTTTGTGACACCACAGGGCTTTCAGAGACCCTCCATGGTGACATCACAGGGCAGTCAGACCCCGGCCTTTGTGACATCATGGGGCAGTCGGAGGCCCCCTTTTCGACACTACGGGGCAGCCAGAGCCCCCCTTGGTGACATCCAAGGGCAGTCAGAGCCCGCCCTTGGTGATATCACAGGGCAGTCTGAGCCCACCCTTTGTGAATTCACGGGACAGTCAGAGCTCGCCCTATCTGGCATCACAGGGCACTCAGATCCCGCTCTTTGGGAGATCATTGCGCACTCAGATCCCCCTTTGTTACACGACAGGGCAGTCAGAGCCCGCCCCTTGTGACACCACGGAGCAGTCACAGCCCGCCCTTGGTGACGTCACAAGGCATTCAGAGCCCGCCATGGTGACATCACAGGGCAATCAGAGACCCTCTTTGTGACACCAGGGGGACGTCAGAATTAACCGTTTGTGACATCACGGGGCTGTCGGAGGCCCCCTTGGTGACATCCAAGGGCAGTCAGAGCCTGCCCTTGGTGACATCACGGGGCAATCAGATCCTGCCTTTGTGACACCACAGGGGAGTCAGAGCCCGCCCTTGGTGATATCACAGGGAAGTCAGAAACCCCCTGGTGACATCACGGGGCAGTCAGAACCAAAACTTTTTTACATCACGGGGCAGTCAGACCCTCCCCCTTTGTGACACCACGAGGCAGTCAGTGCCCGCTCTTGGTGACATCACGGGGCAATCGGCTCCCGCCTTTGTGACACCACGGGGGAGTCAAAGTCCACCCTTTCTGAAATCACAGGGCAGTCAGAGCCCGCCCCATTGTGACACCACGGGGGAGTGAGAGCCCACCCTTTGTGACATAACGTGGCAGTCAGAGACCACCCTTAGTGACATCACAGAGCAGTCAGATCCCGCCCTTTGTGACAGCACAGGGCAGTCAGAAACCTCTTTGTGACATCACGGGGCAGTCAGAGTACGCCCATTGTGACATCACAGGGCAGTCAGATCCCACTCTTTGTGACACCACGGGGCAGTCAGAGCCCACGCTTTGTGACATCATAGGGCAGTCAGAGCCCCCCTTTGTAAAATCACAGGGCAGTCAAAACCTGCCGTTTGTGACAACACAAGGCAGTCAGAGCGCGCCTTTTGTAATAGCACAACGCAGTCTGGGCCTGCCCTTTGTGACACCACAGGGCTTTCAGAGCCCGTCCGTGGTGACATCACAGGACAGTCAGACCCCGCCCTTGGTGACACCACGGGGCAGTCGGAGCCCACCCTTAGTGATATCACGGGGCAGTCAGATCCTGCCCCTTGTGACACCACAGGGCAGTCAGAGAACCCCCTTGGTGACATCACAGGGCAGTCAGAACCAACCCTTTGTGACATCACGGGGCAGTCGGAGGCCCCCTTGGTGACATCCAAGGGCAGTCAGAGCCCGCCCTTGGCGACATCACGGGGCAATTAGATCCCGCCTTTGTGACACCACGGGGGAGTCAGAGCCCGCCCTTGGTGATATCACAAGGCAGCCAGAGCCTTTCTTTGTGACACCATTGGGAAGTCAGATCCCGCCCCCTTGTGACATCACGGGGCAGTCAGAAATCCCCTTGGTGACATCACAGGGCAGTCAGAGCCCACCCATGGTGACATCACAGGGCAGTCAGATCCCGCCTTTGTGATACCACGAGGTAGTCAGTACCCGACACCTGTGACAGCACGGGGCAGTCAGAGCCCGCCCTTTGTGACATCACAGGGCAATCAGAGACCCTCTTTGTGACACCAGGGGGCAGTCAGAGACCGCCCTTTGTGACACCAGGGGGACGTCAGAATGAACCGTTTGTGACATCACGGGGCTGTCGGAGGCCCCCTTGGTGACATCACAGGGCAGTCAGAGCCCGCCCTTGGTGACATCACGGGGCAATCAGATCCTGCCTTTGTGACACCACAGGGGAGTCAGAGCCCGCCCTTGGTGATATCACAGGGCAGTCTGAGCCCGCCCTTTGTGAATTCACGGGACAGTCAGAGCTCGCCCTATCTGGCATTACAGGGCACTCAGATCCCGCTCTTTGGGAGATCATTGCGCACTCAGATCCCGCTTTGTTACACGACAGGGCAGTCAGATCCCGCCCCTTGTGACACCACGGAGCAGTCACAGCCCACCCTTGGTGACGTCACAAGGCATTCAGAGCCCGCCCTTGGTGACACCACGGGGGAGTCAGAGCCCGCCCCTTTGTGACATCACGTGGCAGTCAGATCCTGCCCTTTGTGACATCACAGGGCAGTCAGAACCCCACCTTTGTTACATCACAGGGCAATCAGAGCCTGCCCCTTGTGAAATCACCGGGCAGTCAGCAACCCCCTCGGTGACATCAACGGGTAGTCAAAGCCAGCCTTTGTGACATCACGGGGCAGTCAGATCCCGCCCTTTGTGACACCACGGGGCAGTTAGAACCCCCTTTTTGACACCACCGGGAAGTCAGAGGTAGCCTTTCGTGACATCACAGGGCAGTCAGAGCCCACCCTTTCTGAAATCACAGGGCAGTCAGAGACGCCCTTGGTGACAGCATGGGTCAGTCAGAGCCCCCCTTTGTGACACCACAGGGCAGTCAGAGCCAACCCTTTGTGACATCACAAGGCAGTCAGAGCCTGCCCTTGGTGACATCACGGGGCACTCTGAGCCTGCCTTTCTGACACCACGGGGCAGTCAGAGAACCCCCTTGGTGACATTACAGGGCAGTCAGAAACCTCTTTGTGACATCACGGGGCAGTCAGAGTACGCCCATTGTGACATCACGGGGCAGTCAGAGCCCGCCCTTTGTGACACCACGGGTCACTCAGAGCCCCCATTTGTGACATCACAGGACAGTCAGAGACAGACTTTGTGAAATCACACGGCAGTCAGAGATCCCCCCGTTGTGACATGATGTGGCAGTCAGAGCCCCCCTTTGTGAAACCACGGGGCAGTTGGAGACGCGCTTTGTGACATCACAGGGCTTTCAGAGCCCGTCCATGGTGACATCACAGGGCAGTCAGACCCCGCCATTTGCGACACCACGGGGCAGTCAGATCCCTCCCCTTGTGAAATAGCGGTGCAGTCGGAGCCCGCCCTGATGACATCACAAGGCAGACAGGCCCGCCTTTTGTGACACCAGGGGACAGTCAGAGAACCCCCTTGGTGACACCACGGGGCAGTCAGAGAACCCCTTGGTGACATCACAGGGCAGTCGGAGGCCCCCTTTTTGACACTACGTGGCAGTCAGATTCCCCTTTATGACATCAAAGGGCAGTCAGAGCCCGCCCCTGGTGACATCACAAGGCAGCCAGAGCCTTTCTTTGTGACAGCATTGGGAAGTGAGATCCTGCCCCCTTGTGACATCACGGGGCAGTCAGAAATCCCCTTGGTGACATCACAAGGCAGTCAGAAACCCCCTTGGTGACATCACGGGGCAGTCAGAGACACCCTTTATCACATCACGGGGCAGTCAGACCCTCCCCCTTTGTGACATCACGGGGCAGTCGGAGGCCCCCTTTGTGACATTACAGGACAGTCAGAGCCCGCCCTTGGTGACATCACGGGGCAATCAGATCCCGCCTTTGTGACACCACTGGGGAGTCAAAGTCCACCCTTTGTGAATTCACGGGGCAGTCAGAGCTCGCCCTATCTGGCATCACAGGGCACTCAGATCCCGCTCTTTGGGAGATCATTGTGCACTCAGATCCCCCTTTGTTACACGACAGGGCAGTCAGATCCCGCCCCTTGTGACACCACGGAGCAGTCACAGCCCACCGTTGGTGACATCACAAGGCATTCAGAGCCCGCCCTTGGTGACACCACGGGGGAGTCAGAGCCCGCCCCTTTGTGACACCACGGGGGAGTCAGAGCCCGTCCCTTTTTGACACCACGGGGGAGTCAGAGCCCGCCACTTTGTGACATCACGGGTCAGTTAGATCCCGCCCTTTGTGACACCACGGGGCAGTTAGAACCCCCTTTCTGACACCACCGGGAAGTCAGAAGTTGCCTTTCGTGACATCACAGGGCAGTCAGAGCCCACCCTTTCTGAAATCACAGGGCAGTCAGAGACGCCCTTTGTGACAGCACGGGGGAGTCAGAGCCCGCCCCATTGTGACACCACAGGGGAGTGAGAGCCCACCCTTTGTGACATCACGTGGCAGTCAGAGACCACCCTTAGTGACATCACAGAGCAGTCAGATCTCGCCCTTTGTGACAGCACAGGGCAGTCAGAAACCTCTTTGTGACATCACGGGGCAGTCAGAGTACGCCCATTGTGACATCACGGGGCAGTCAGATACCGCTCTTTGTGTACCACAGGGGAGTCAGAGCCCACGCTTTGTGACATCATAGAACAGTCAGAGCCCCCCTTTGTAAAATCACAGGGCAGTCAAAACCTGCCGTTTGTGACAACACAAGGCAGTCAGAGCGCGCCTTTTGTAATAGCACAACGAAGTCTGACCCTGCCCTTTGTGACACTACAGGGCAGTTAGAGCCCGCCCTTGGTGACATCACAAGGCAATCAGAAACCTCTTTGTGACACCACGGGGCAGTCAGAGCCCGCCCTTTGTGACACCACAGGTCACTCAGAGCCCCCATTTGTGACATCACAGGACAGTCAGAGACAAACTTCGTGAAATCACAGGGCCGTCAGAGATCCCCCCTTTGTGATATGACGTGACAATCAGAGACCCCCCCCTTGGTGACATCACGGGACAGTCAGAGACCCCCTTGGTGACATCACAGGGCAGTCAGAAACCCCTTGGTGACAGCACGTTGCAGTCAGAGCGCGCCATTTTAACATCACGGGGCAGTCAGAACCCCCCTTTGTGATATCACAGGGCAGTCAGAACCCCACCTTTCTGACATCACAGGGCAATCAGAGCCCGCCCTTGGTGACATCACAGGACAGTCAGCAACCCCCTCGGTGACATCAAAGGGCAGTCAAATCCAGCCTTTGTGACATCACGGGGCAGTCAGATCCTGCCCTTTGTGACACCACGGGGCAGTTAGAACCCCCTCTTTGACACCACCGGGAAGTCAGAGGTTGCCTTTCGTGACATCACAGGGTAGTCAGAGCCCACCCTTTCTGAAATCACAGGGCAGTCAGAGACGGCCTTTGTGACATCACAGGGCAGTCAGAAACCTCTTTGAGACATCATGGGCCAGTCAGAGTACACCCATTGTGACATCACGGGGCAGTCAGAGCCCGCCCTTTATGACACCACGGGTCACTCAGAGCCCCCATTTGTGACATCACAGGACAGTCAGAGACAGACTTTGTGAAATCACACGGCAGTCAGAGATCCCCCCGTTGTGACATGACGTGGCAGTCAGAGCCCCCCCTTTGTGAAACCACGGGGCAGTCAGAGCTCACGCTTTGTGACATCATAGGGCAGTCAGAGCCCCCCTTTGTAAAATCACAGGGCAGTCAAAACCCGCCGTTTGTGACAACACAAGGCAGTCAGAGCGCGCCTTTTGTAATAGCACAACGCAGTCTGGGCCTGCCCTTTGTGACACCACAGGGCTTTCAGAGCCCGTCCGTGGTGACATCACAGGGCAGTCAGACCCCGCCCTTGGTGACACCACGGGGCAGTCGGAACCCACCCTTAGTGATATCACGGGGCAGTCAGATCCTGCCCCTTGTGACACCACAGGGCAGTCAGAGAACCCCCTTGGTGACATCACGGGGCAGTTGGAGGCCCCCTTGGTGACATCCAAAGGCAGTCAGAGCCCGCCCTTGGCGACATCACGGGGCAATTAGATCCCGCCTTTGTGACACCACGGGGGAGTCAGAGCCCGCCCTTGGTGATATCACAGGGCAGTCTGAGCCCGCCCTTTGTGAATTCACGGGACAGTCAGAGCTCGCCCTATCTGGCATCACAGGGCACTCAGATCCCGCTCTTTGGGAGATCATTGCGCACTCAGATCCCGCTTTGTTACACGACAGGGCAGTCAGAGCCCGCCCCTTGTGACACCACGGAGCAGTCACAGCCCACCGTTGGTGACGTCACAAGGCATTCAGAGCCCACCCTTGGTGACACCACGGGGGAGTCAGAGCCCGCCCCTTTGTGACATCACGTGGCAGTCAGATCCTGCCCTTTGTGACATCACAGGGCAATCAGAGCCTGCCCCTTGTGAAATCACGGGGCAGTCAGCAACCCCCTCGGTGACATCAAAGGGCAGTCAAAGCCAGCCTTTGTGACATCACGGGGCAGTCAGATCCCGCCCTTTGTGACACCACGGGGCAGTTAGAACCCCCTTTTTGACACCACCGGGAAGTCAGAGGTTGCCTTTCGTGACATCACAGGGCAGTCAGAGCCCACCCTTTCTGAAATCACAGGGCAGTCAGAGACGCCCTTGGTGACAGCATGGGTCAGTCAGAGCCCCCCTTTGTGACACCACAGGGCAGTCAGAGCCAACCCTTTGTGACATCACAAGGCAGTCAGAGCCTGCCCTTGGTGACATCACGGGGCACTCTGAGCCTGCCTTTCTGACACCACGGGGCAGTCAGAGAACCCCCTTGGTGACATTACAGGGCAGTCAGAAACCTCTTTGTGACATCACGGGGCAGTCAGAGTACGCCCATTGTGACATCACGGGGCAGTCAGAGCCCGCCCTTTGTGACACCACGGGTCACTCAGAGCCCCCATTTGTGACATCACAGGACAGTCAGAGACAGACTTTGTGAAATCACACGGCAGTCAGAGATCCCCCTTGGTGATATGACATGACAGTCAGAGACCCCCCCTTGGTGACATCACAGGGCAGTCAGAAACCCCTTGATGACAGAACGTTGCAGTCAGAGCGCGATCACGGGGCAGTCAGAACCCCACCTTTGTTACATCACAGGGCAATCAGAGCCTGCCCCTTGTGAAATCACGGGGCAGTCAGCAACCCCCTCGGTGACATCAACGGGCAGTCAAAGCCAGCCTTTGTGACATCACGGGGCAGTCAGATCCCGCCCTTTGTGACACCACGGGGCAGTTAGAACCCCCTTTTTGACACCACCGGGAAGTCAGAGGTTGCCTTTCGTGACATCACAGGGCAGTCAGAGCCCACCCTTTCTGAAATCACAGGGCAGTCAGAGCCTGCCCTTGGTGACATCACGGGGCACTCTGAGCCTGCCTTTCTGACACCACGGGGCAGTCAGAGAACCCCCTTGGTGACATTACAGGGCAGTCAGAAACCTCTTTGTGACATCACGGGGCAGTCAGAGTACGCCCATTTTGACATCACGGGGCAGTCAGAGCCCGCCCTTTGTGACACCACGGGTCACTCAGAGCCCCCATTTGTGACATCACAGGACAGTCAGAGCCCCCCTTTGTAAAATCACAGGGCAGTCAAAACCTGCTGTTTGTGACAACACAAGGCAGTCAGAGCGCGCCTTTTGTAATAGCACAACGAAGTCTGACCCTGCCCTTTGTGACACCACAGGGCAGTCAGAGCCCGTCCGTGGTGACATCACAAGGCAGTCAGAAACCTCTTTGTGACATCACAGGTCAGTCAGAGTACGCCCATTGTGACATCACGGGGCAGTCAGAGCCCGCTCTTTGTGACACTACAGGGCAGTTAGAGCCCGCCCTTGGTGACATCACAAGGCAATCAGAAACCTCTTTGTGACACCATGGGGCAGTCAGAGCCCGCCCTTTGTGACACCACGGGTCACTCAGAGCCCCCATTTGTGACATCACAGGACAGTCAGAGACAAACTTCGTGAAATCACAGGGCCGTCAGAGATCCCCCCTTTGTGATATGACGTGACAATCAGAGACCCCCCCCTTGGTGACATCACGGGACAGTCAGAGACCCCCTTGGTGACATCACAGGGCAGTCAGAAACCCCTTGGTGACAGCACGTTGCAGTCAGAGCGCGCCATTTTAACATCATGGGGCAGTCAGAACCCCACCTTTGTGACATCACAGGGCAATCAGAGCCCGCCCTTGGTGACATCACAGGGCAGTCAGCAACCCCCTCGGTGACATCAAAGGGCAGTCAAATCCAGCCTTTGTGACATCACGGGGCAGTCAGATCCTGCCCTTTGTGACACCACGGGGCAGTTAGAACCCCCTTTTTGACACCACTGGGAAGTCAGAGGTTGCCTTTCGTGACATCACAGGGCAGTCAGAGCCCACCCTTTCTGAAATCACAGGGCAGTCAGAGATGCCCTTGGTGACAGCATGGGTCAGTCAGAGTCCCCCTTTGTGACATCACAGGGCAATCAGAGCCTGCCCTCTCTGACACCACAGGGCATTCAGAGCCAACCCTTTGTGACATCACAAGGCAGTCAGAGCCCGCCCTTGGTGACATCACAGGGCAGTCAGAAACCTCTTTGAGACATCATGGGCCAGTCAGAGTACACCCATTGTGACATCACGGGGCAGTCAGAGCCCGCCCTTTATGACACCACGGGTCACTCAGAACCCCCATTTGTGACATCACAGGACAGTCAGAGACAAACTTCGTGAAATCACAGGGCAGTCAGAGCCCCCCTTTGTGATATGACGTGACAATCAGAGACCCCCCCCTTGGTGACATCACGGGACAGTCAGAGACCCCCTTGGTGACATCACAGGGCAGTCAGAAACCCCTTGGTGACAGCACGTTGCAGTCAGAGCGCGCCATTTTAACATCACGGGGCAGTCAGAACCCCCCTTTGTGATATCACAGGGCAGTCAGAACCCCACCTTTCTGACATCACAGGGCAATCAGAGCCCGCCCTTGGTGACATCACAGGACAGTCAGCAACCCCCTCGGTGACATCAAAGGGCAGTCAAATCCAGCCTTTGTGACATCACGGGGCAGTCAGATCCTGCCCTTTGTGACACCACGGGGCAGTTAGAACCCCCTCTTTGACACCACCGGGAAGTCAGAGGTTGCCTTTCGTGACATCACAGGGTAGTCAGAGCCCACCCTTTCTGAAATCACAGGGCAGTCAGAGACGGCCTTTGTGACATCACAGGGCAGTCAGAAACCTCTTTGAGACATCATGGGCCAGTCAGAGTACACCCATTGTGACATCACGGGGCAGTCAGAGCCCGCCCTTTATGACACCACGGGTCACTCAGAGCCCCCATTTGTGACATCACAGGACAGTCAGAGACAGACTTTGTGAAATCACACGGCAGTCAGAGATCCCCCCGTTGTGACATGACGTGGCAGTCAGAGCCCCCCCCTTTGTGAAACCACGGGGCAGTCAGAGCTCACGCTTTGTGACATCATAGGGCAGTCAGAGCCCCCCTTTGTAAAATCACAGGGCAGTCAAAACCCGCCGTTTGTGACAACACAAGGCAGTCAGAGCGCGCCTTTTGTAATAGCACAACGCAGTCTGGGCCTGCCCTTTGTGACACCACAGGGCTTTCAGAGCCCGTCCGTGGTGACATCACAGGGCAGTCAGACCCCGCCCTTGGTGACACCACGGGGCAGTCGGAACCCACCCTTAGTGATATCACGGGGCAGTCAGATCCTGCCCCTTGTGACACCACAGGGCAGTCAGAGAACCCCCTTGGTGACATCACGGGGCAGTTGGAGGCCCCCTTGGTGACATCCAAAGGCAGTCAGAGCCCGCCCTTGGCGACATCACGGGGCAATTAGATCCCGCCTTTGTGACACCACAGGGGAGTCAGAGCCCGCCCTTGGTGATATCACAGGGCAGTCTGAGCCCGCCCTTTGTGAATTCACGGGACAGTCAGAGCTCGCCCTATCTGGCATCACAGGGCACTCAGATCCCGCTCTTTGGGAGATCATTGCGCACTCAGATCCCGCTTTGTTACACGACAGGGCAGTCAGAGCCCGCCCCTTGTGACACCACGGAGCAGTCACAGCCCACCGTTGGTGACGTCACAAGGCATTCAGAGCCCCCCCTTGGTGGACACCACGGGGGAGTCAGAGCCCGCCCCTTTGTGACATCACGTGGCAGTCAGATCCTGCCCTTTGTGACATCACAGGGCAATCAGAGCCTGCCCCTTGTGAAATCACGGGGCAGTCAGCAACCCCCTCGGTGACATCAAAGGGCAGTCAAAGCCAGCCTTTGTGACATCACGGGGCAGTCAGATCCCGCCCTTTGTGACACCACGGGGCAGTTAGAACCCCCTTTTTGACACCACCGGGAAGTCAGAGGTTGCCTTTCGTGACATCACAGGGCAGTCAGAGCCCACTCTTTCTGAAATCACAGGGCAGTCAGAGACGCCCTTGGTGACAGCATGGGTCAGTCAGAGCCCCCCTTTGTGACACCACAGGGCAGTCAGAGCCAACCCTTTGTGACATCACAAGGCAGTCAGAGCCTGCCCTTGGTGACATCACGGGGCACTCTGAGCCTGCCTTTCTGACACCACGGGGCAGTCAGAGAACCCCCTTGGTGACATTACAGGGCAGTCAGAAACCTCTTTGTGACATCACGGGGCAGTCAGAGAACGCCCATTGTGACATCACGGGGCAGTCAGAGCCCGCCCTTTGTGACACCACGGGTCACTCAGAGCCCCCATTTGTGACATCACAGGACAGTCAGAGACAGACTTTGTGAAATCACACGGCAGTCAGAGATCCCCCTTGGTGATATGACATGACAGTCAGAGACCCCCCCTTGGTGACATCACAGGACAGTCAGAAACCCCTTGATGACAGAACGTTGCAGTCAGAGCGCGATCACGGGGCAGTCAGAACCCCACCTTTGTTACATCACAGGGCAATCAGAGCCTGCCCCTTGTGAAATCACGGGGCAGTCAGCAACCCCCTCGGTGACATCAACGGGCAGTCAAAGCCAGCCTTTGTGACATCACGGGGCAGTCAGATCCCGCCCTTTGTGACACCACGGGGCAGTTAGAACCCCCTTTTTGACACCACCGGGAAGTCAGAGGTTGCCTTTCGTGACATCACAGGGCAGTCAGAGCCCACCCTTTCTGAAATCACAGGGCAGTCAGAGCCTGCCCTTGGTGACATCACGGGGCACTCTGCCTGCCTTCGTGACACCACGGGGGCAGTCAGAGAACCCCCTTGGTGACATCACAGGGCAGTCAGAAACCTCTTTGTGACATCACGGGGCAGTCAGAGTACGCCCTTTGTGACATCACGGGGCAGTCAGAGCCCGCCCTTTGTGACACCACGGGTCACTCAGAGCCCCCATTTGTGACATCACAGGACAGTCAGAGCCCCCCTTTGTAAAATCACAGGGCAGTCAAAACCTGCTGTTTGTGACAACACAAGGCAGTCAGAGCGCGCCTTTTGTAATAGCACAACGAAGTCTGACCCTGCCCTTTGTGACACCACAGGGCAGTCAGAGCCCGTCCGTGGTGACATCACAAGGCAGTCAGAAACCTCTTTGTGACATCACAGGGCAGTCAGAGTACGCCCATTGTGACATCACGGGGCAGTCAGAGCCCGCTCTTTGTGACACCACGGGGCAGTCAGAGCCCGCCCTTGGTGACATCACAGGGCAGTCAGAAACCTCTTTGTGACACCACGGGGCAGTCAGAGCCCGCCCTTTGTGACACCACGGGTCACTCAGAGCCCCCATTTGTGACATCACAGGACAGTCAGAGACAAACTTTGTGAAATCACAGGGCAGTCAGAGATCCCCCCTTTGTGATATGACGTGACAGTCAGAGACCCCCCTTGGTGACATCACAGGGCAGTCAGAAACCCCTTGGTGACAGCACGTTGCAGTCAGAGCGCGCCATTTTAACATCATGGGGCAGTCAGAACCCCACCTTTGTGACATCACAGGGCAATCAGAGCCCGCCCTTGGTGACATCACAGGGCAGTCAGCAACCCCCTCGGTGACATCAAAGGGCAGTCAAATCCAGCCTTTGTGACATCACGGGGCAGTCAGATCCTGCCCTTTGTGACACCACGGGGCAGTTAGAACCCCCTTTTTGACACCACTGGGAAGTCAGAGGTTGCCTTTCGTGACATCACAGGGCAGTCAGAGCCCACCCTTTCTGAAATCACAGGGCAGTCAGAGATGCCCTTGGTGACAGCATGGGTCAGTCAGAGTCCCCCTTTGTGACATCACAGGGCAATCAGAGCCTGCCCTCTCTGACACCACAGGGCATTCAGAGCCAACCCTTTGTGACATCACAAGGCAGTCAGAGCCCGCCCTTGGTGACATCACAGGGCAGTCAGAAACCTCTTTGAGACATCATGGGCCAGTCAGAGTACACCCATTGTGACATCACGGGGCAGTCAGAGCCCGCCCTTTATGACACCACGGGTCACTCAGAACCCCCATTTGTGACATCACAGGACAGTCAGAGACAGACTTTGTGAAATCACAGGGCAGTCAGAGCCCCCCTTTGTGAAACCACGGGGCAGTCAGAGCCCACACTTTGTGACATCATAGGGCAGTCAGAGCCCCCCTTTGTAAAATCACAGGGCAGTCAAAACCCGCCGTTTGTGACAACACAAGGCAGTCAGAGCGCGCCTTTTGTAATAGCACAACGCAGTCTGGGCCTGCCCTTTGTGACACCACAGGGCTTTCAGAGCCCGTCCGTGGTGACATCACAGGGCAGTCAGACCCCGCCCTTGGTGACACCACGGGGCAGTCGGAGCCCACCCTTAGTGATATCACGGGGCAGTCAGATCCTGCCCCTTGTGACACCACAGGGCAGTCAGAGAACCCCCTTGGTGACATCACAGGGCAGTCAGAACCAACCCTTTGTGACATCACGGGGCAGTCGGAGGCCCCCTTGGTGACATCCAAGGGCAGTCAGAGCCCGCCCTTGGCGACATCACGGGGCAATTAGATCCCGCCTTTGTGACACCACAGGGGAGTCAGACCCCGCCCTTGGTGACACCACGGGGCAGTCGGAGCCCACCCTTAGTGATATCACGGGGCAGTCAGATCCTGCCCCTTGTGACACCACAGGGCAGTCAGAGAACCCCCTTGGTGACATCACAGGGCAGTCAGAACCAACCCTTTGTGACATCACGGGGCAGTCGGAGGCCCCCTTGGTGACATCCAAGGGCAGTCAGAGCCCGCCCTTGGCGACATCACGGGGCAATTAGATCCCGCCTTTGTGACACCACGGGGGAGTCAGACCCCGCCCTTGGTGATATCACAAGGCAGCCAGAGCCTTTCTTTGTGACACCATTGGGAAGTCAGATCCCGCCCCTTTGTGACATCACGTGGCAGTCAGATCCTGCCCTTTGTGACATCACAGGGCAGTCAGAACCCCACCTTTGTTACATCACAGGGCAATCAGAGCCTGCCCCTTGTGAAATCACGGGGGCAGTCAGCAACCCCCTCGGTGACATCAAAGGGCAGTCAAAGCCAGCCTTTGTGACATCACGGGGCAGTCAGATCCCGCCCTTTGTGACACCACGGGGCAGTTAGAACCCCCTTTTTGACACCACCGGGAAGTCAGAGGTTGCCTTTCGTGACATCACAGGGCAGTCAGAGCCCACCCTTTCTGAAATCACAGGGCAGTCAGAGACGCCCTTGGTGACAGCATGGGTCAGTCAGAGCCCCCCTTTGTGACACCACAGGGCAGTCAGAGCCAACCCTTTGTGACATCACAAGGCAGTCAGAGCCTGCCCTTGGTGACATCACGGGGCACTCTGAGCCTGCCTTTCTGACACCACGGGGCAGTCAGAGAACCCCCTTGGTGACATTACAGGGCAGTCAGAAACCTCTTTGTGACATCACGGGGCAGTCAGAGTACGCCCATTGTGACATCACGGGGCAGTCAGAGCCCGCCCTTTGTGACACCACGGGTCACTCAGAGCCCCCATTTGTGACATCACAGGACAGTCAGAGACAGACTTTGTGAAATCACACGGCAGTCAGAGATCCCCCCGTTGTGACATGATGTGGCAGTCAGAGCCCCCCTTTGTGAAACCACGGGGCAGTTGGAGACGCGCTTTGTGACATCACAGGGCTTTCAGAGCCCGTCCATGGTGACATCACAGGGCAGTCAGACCCCGCCCTTTGTGACACCACGGGGCAGTCAGATCCCTCCCCTTGTGAAATAGCGGTGCAGTCGGAGCCCGCCCTGATGACATCACAAGGCAGACAGGCCCGCCTTTTGTGACACCAGGGGACAGTCAGAGAACCCCCTTGGTGACACCACGGGGCAGTCAGAGAACCCCTTGGTGACATCACAGGGCAGTCGGAGGCCCCCTTTTTGACACTACGTGGCAGTCAGATTCCCCTTTATGACATCAAAGGGCAGTCAGAGCCCGCCCCTGGTGACATCACAAGGCAGCCAGAGCCTTTCTTTGTGACAGCATTGGGAAGTGAGATCCTGCCCCCTTGTGACATCACGGGGCAGTCAGAAACCCCCTTGGTGACATCACGGGGCAGTCAGAGACACCCTTTATCACATCACGGGGCAGTCAGACCCTCCCTCTTTGTGACATCACGGGGCAGTCGGAGGCCCCCTTTGTGACATTACAGGACAGTCAGAGCCCGCCCTTGGTGACATCATGGGGCAGTCAAAACCCACCGTTTGTGACAACACAAGGCAGTAAGAGCGTGCCTTTTGTAATAGCACAATGCAGTCAGAGCCGGCCCTTTGTGATATCACGGGGCAGTCAGAGCCCGCCTTTTTGACACCACGGAGAGTCAGAACCCCCAATTTTGAAACCACAGGGCAATCAGAGCCCGCCATTTGTGACACCACAGAGTAGTGAGATTCCCCCTTGGTGACATCATGGCATAGTCAGAGACCCCCTTTTGAAAACCATGGGGCAGTTAGAGCCCGTCCCGTGTGACATCACGTGGCAGTCAGACCCCGCCCTTGGTGACACCACGGGGCAGACAGAGTCTGCCTTTAGGGACATCACAGGGCACTCACAGTCCGCCCTTTGTGACATCACGGGGCGGTCAGAGCCCCCCTTTGTAACACCAAGGGGCAGTCAGAGCCTGCAACTTGGTGACATCACGGACAGTCAAAGCCCGTCTTTGTGACGCCACCAGGCAGTCACAGACCCCCTGGGTGACATCACGGGGCAGTCAGAGACCCACTTGGTGACATCACAGGGCAGTCAGATCCCGCCTTTGTGACACCACGGGGGAGTCAGAGCCTGCCCTTTGTGACATCACGGGGCAGTCAGAGTACGCCCATTGTGACATCACGGGGCAGTCAGTGCCCGCTCTTTGTGACACCACGGGGCAGTCAGAGCCCGCCCTTTGTGACACCATGGGTCGCTCAGAGCCCCCATTTTTGACATCACAGGACAGTCAGAGACAAACTTTGTGAAATCACAGGGCAGTCAGAGATCCCCCTTTGTGATATGACGTGACAGTCTGTCGTGGTTTGGCCTCAGATGGCAACAAAGAACCACGTGTCGCTCGCCCAGCGCTTCCCGGTACGGGAAGGATCAAAAGAAAAAGGCAAAACTCTTGGGTTGAGACAAAGGCAGTTTAACAGAACAGCAAAGGGAACAAGAAAACAACAACAATAACACCGACAGAGAAATATACAGACGCGAATACGGAACCGCTGCTCCCCGCCAGTCCGGCCCCGGGATTCACCAGCCCGCTCCGAACCCGACTGCTCGCCCCCTCCCTCCTTTTAATCTCAGGGTGGGCGCGGCTCACATGGCATGGAATACTTAACCCTGGCCCTGCCGGAACCAGGACATTATCCACCCCTTATTCCATACCATTTTGCCACGCCCAGATCTTACAGTTTTCGGAATATGTGACTGTATACCCGGCGTAGCTCATGCACACAGTCCATGGGCCGAAGATGCAGATCTTGAGGAAGTTGCTGGGCGTCAGCTCTGATCCCATCACCACTTTGCTTTACTGAACTGTTCATCAAGGTCCATCTGTCCTTAATTTGGGTGATTCTTACTGCAGTACAGCCAATAGCAATTATAGTAACGAGGACATACAGTGACAGTGTTGCACACGATTTGATTCATTGGCTATTCTCCCCCAAAATCAAGTCCCCATGAGGTACACATCGGACTTCCCCATCCTGCCGCGTTACCCACCAAGTGCACCCAGGTCCTTGGGCAAAAGCAATCCCACGGATGGGTTTGCCTTTGCCTGAGGCAGGACTAACCCAGACTGTCTTCCCCAACATATTCTTCATGTGCACTACGGGGACCTTATCCCCTTCTACGGTACATGGAAGTTTTGACTGGGCAGGGCCAGCCCGATTGGTAGATCCCCTGGTATTAACTAGCCAGGTAGCCTTTGCTAAATGTGCATCCCAATGTTTTAAGGTCCCACCACCCATTGCTCTCAGTGTAGTTTTTAACAGTCCATTTTACCGTTCTATCTTCCCAGAGGCTGGTGCATGATAGGGGATGTGATATACCCACTCAATACCATGCTCTTTGGCCCAGGTGTCTATGAGGCTGTTTCAGAAATGAGTCCCATTGTCCGACTCAATTCTCTCTGGGGTACCATGTCGCCACAGGACTTGCTTTTCAAGGCCCAGGATAGTATTCCGGGCAGTGGCATGGGGCACAGGGTATGTTTCCAGCCATCCAGTGGTTGCTTCCACCATTGTGAGCACACAGCGCTTGCCTTGACGGGTTCGTGGCAGTATGATATAATCAATCTGCCAGGCCTCCCCATATTTATATTTCAACCATCGTCCTCCATACCAAAGAGGCTTCAAACGCTTGGCTTGCTTGATTGCAGCGCATGTCTCACATTCATGGATGACCTGTGCAATAGTGTCCATGGTCAAGTCCACCCCTCGGTCACGAGCCCATCTATATGTCACATCTCTTCCTTGGTGGCCTGAGGTCTCATGGGCCCACCGAGCTATGAATAGTTCACCCTTACGTTGCCAATCCAGATCCACTTGAGCCACTTCAATCCTGGCAGCCCGATCCACCTGCTGGTTGTTCTGATGTTCCTCCGTGGCCCGATTCTTCGGTACGTGGGCATCTACGTGGCGTACTTTCACAACCAGATTCTCTATCCGGGCAGCAATATCTTGCCATAGTTCAGCAGCCCAGATGGGTTTGCCTCTGCGCTGCCAGTTGCCCTGCTTCCACTGCTGTAACCATCCCCCCAGAGCATTTGCCACCATCCATGAGTCAGTGTAGAGATAAAGTACTGGCCATCTTTCTCGCTCGGCGATGTCCAAAGCCAGCTGAATGGCTTTCACCTCTGCAAACTGGCTCGATTCACCTTGTCCTTCACTGGCTTCTGCAACTTGTCGTGTAGGACTCCACACAGCAGCCTTCCACTTTCGATGCTTTCCCACAATCCGGCAGGACCCATCAGTGAACAGGGCATATTGCTTCTCATTTTCTGGCAGTTTATTATATGGTGGGGCCTCTTCCGCACGCGTCACCTCCTCCTCTGGTGACATTCCAAAATCCTTGCCTTCTGGCCAGTCCATGATCACTTCCAGAATTCCTGGGCGACTGGGGTTTCCCATTCGAGTTCGCTGTGTGATCAGTGCAATCCACTTACTCCATGTAGCATCAGTTGCGTGATGTGTGGTGGGGACCCTTTCTTTGAACATCCAACCCAGCACCGGCAGTCGAGGTGCTAAGAGGAGCTGCACTTCTGTACCAACCACCTCTGAAGCAGCTCGAACCCATTCATATGCTGCCAATATCTCCTTTTCTGTTGGAGTGTAGCGCGCTTCGGATCCTCTGTATCCCCGACTCCAAAACCCTAGGGGTCGACCTCGGGTCTCCCCTGGTGCCTTCTGCCAGAGGCTCCAGGTAGGGCCATTCTCCCCAGCTGCGGTGTAGAGCACATTTTTCACATCTTGTCCTGCCCGGACTGGTCCCAGGGCCACTGCATGGACTATTTCCTGTTTGATTTGTTCAAAAGCTTGTCATTGCTCAGGACCCCATTTAAAATCGTTCTTCTTCCGGGTTACTTGATACAGAGGGCTTACAATCAGACTGTAGTCTGGGATATGCATCCTCCAAAAACCCACAATGCCTAAGAAAGCTTGTGTTTCCTTTTTGCTAGTTGGTGGAGACATAGCTGCTATTTTGTTGATCACATCCATTGGGATTTGGCGGCGTCCATCTTGCCATTTTATTCCTAAGAACTGGATCTCCTGTGCAGGTCCCTTGACCTTACTTCGTTTTATGGCAAAACCAGCTTTCAGAAGGATTCGGACTATTTTATCCCCTTTCTCAAAAACTTCTTCAGCTGTGTTTCCCCATACAATGATGTCATCAATGTACTGCAGATGTTCTGGAGCTTCACCCTGTTCCAGTGCAGTCTGGATCAGTCCATGGCAAATGGTGGGGCTGTGTTTCCACCCCTGGGGCAGTCGATTCCAGGTGTACTGGATGCCCCTCCAAGTGAAAGCAAACTGTGGCCTGCACTCTGCTGCCAAAGGGACTGAGAAAAACGCATTCGCTATATCAATCGTGGCATACCACTTGGCTGCCTTAGACTCCAGTTCATACTGGAGTTCTAGCATATCCGGCACAGCAGTGCTCAGTGGTGGCGTGACTTCATTCAGGCCACGATAGTCTACAGTTAGCCTCCACTCTCCATTGGATTTTCGCACCGGCCATATAGGACTGTTAAAGGGTGAGCAAGTCTTGCTGATCACTCCTTGAACCTCTAGTTGACGAATCAGCTTATGGATGGGAATCAGAGAGTCTCGGTTAGTGCGATATTGCCGCCGATGCACCGTTGTGGTAGCAATCGGCACCTGCTGTTCTTCGACCCTCAACAACCCCACAACAGAAGAATCCTCCGAGAGACCAGGCAAGGTGGACAACTGTTTAACTTCCTCCGTCTCCAAGGCAGCTATGCCAAAGGCCCATCGATACCCCTTTGGGTCCTTCAAATACCCTCTCCTGAGGTAATCTATACCAAGGATGCATGGAGCATCTGGGCCAGTCACTGGCAAAGCCAGTGGCTTTTGCCACTCATTCCCAGTTAGGCTCACTTCAGCCTCCAGTACAGTCAACTCTTGGGATACCCCTGTGACCCCAGAAATACAAATGGGTTCTGCCCCTCTGTAGCTCGATGGTATCGGAGTGCACTGTGCTCCTGTGTCCACTAGAGCCTTATACTCCTGTGGGTCTGATGTGCCAGGCCATCGAATCCACACTGTCCAATAAACCCGGTTGTCCCTTTCCTCCACCTGGCTGGAGGCAGGGCCCCTCTAATACTGGTCATGGTATCCGGTACTCACTTCTTGCAGAAATGACTTGGAGGTTCCTTCAAGAGGATCAGAAGCAAGATCAGGCCTTATGGTCTGTCTGGGGAACTGCCCACTGGAAACTGGGGCGGCACTTTTCCTGGAGGGATCTCCTTTTGTGGTTGTCCTTCCTTGCAACTCCTGTACCCGTGCCCGCAGGATCCAAGTAGGTAGTCCATCCCACTTCCTCATGTCCTCTCCATGGTCTCGCAGGTAGAACCACAGGGTGCCTCGTGGTGTGTACCCTTTGTACTCTCTCTCTTGAGTGGGGAAATGTCTGCTTCTAATAGCTGAGATGCTGGCCTGTACAGGTGGGGAGTAGGACATATTCTCTTCAAGTTGCTGAACCTTCCGGGACAGTTTCTCCACAGCTGAGACAAGGGGGGAAGAGAGGCTTTCTTCATATCGCCGGAGCCGGCCAGCCACCTCATCCACCGTTGGTCCTTCTTCACCTTTCCATTCCATTACTGCCAGTGAGTTGGCATATGACGATGGTGCGCTCCGTACAAACTTCCGCCACATGGGCCTTGTGCAGTGCACCTCATCAGGGTCTGTGGGCAAGTCTGTGTTGTCCAAGTCATAATAAATCATCTCCCGCACGGCTAATTCTCTCAGGTACTGGATACCTCTTTCCATGATGGTCCATTTGCTTGGTTGGCATACAACATCTTCACTGAAGGGGTACCTCTCCCTCACGCCTGACAGGAGTCGCTTCCAGAGGCTGAGGGCTTGGGTCTTTTTTCCAATTGCCTTATCAATGCCGCCTTCCCTAGACAGGGATCCCAACTGCCTGGCTTCCCTACCCTCTAATTCCAGGCTACTGGCCCCATTATCCCAACACCGAAGCAGCCAGGTGACAATGCGCTCGCCTGAAAGTCGGCTAAAATCTTTTCGCATATCCCGCAGCTCACTCAGGGATAGGGATTGGGTAATTATCTCTGGTTCTGCCTCTTCCTCCTGTCCTTGTGATGGCCCTGGTTCATCGTCATCTCTTACTATGCGAACCGATTTCTTTGTGTACTTCTTCTTTTGTATGGGGGCAACGGATACTGGCACGGGTTGGTTCCCTGGTTCAGCAGCAGTGTCTGTCACTGGGGTTGCAGTAGCCGCAGTGTCTGTCACCGGGGTTGCAGTAGCTGCAGTGCCTGTCATCGGGGTCGCAGTAGCCGCAGTGCCCATCGCAGGGGTCGCAGTAGCCGCAGTGCCCGTCGCAGGGGTCGCAGTAGCCGCAGTGCCCGTCGCAGCAGCACCTGCCACAGGGGCCACAGCAACCGCAGCGCCTGCCGCAGGGGCCGCAGCGCCTGCTGGTCTGGTCTCTGTCTCTTTCTTCTGAGGGTGCTGCATAGCACTGAGCAGTGCCTGGTAGACACTAGCCAGGGCCCAGCACAGTGCGGTGAGTTGTGCCTCTCTAGAATAGCCACAGCATTTTCCCTTCAGATATTCTACTATTCTATCAGGGTCTTGTAATTGTTCAGGGGTGAAGTCCCAGACCATTGGAGGTGAGAAGTTCTCTAAGTACCTGCCCATGTTCTCCCACCTGCCATGCCACCCCTGACTGTCCAGTCTTGGAGCAGATCTCTGGGTGGTAGTCTTAAATAGTTGTTTAACCCTAAACGAGACCTGGAACATATTCAGCAAACATAACACTAGGAACATGCTGGTTTGAGCATCCCAAGGATATTCAAAATTCTCAAAAGCTGTCATACCTGACTCAAAGGAGAAAAGGGAGGCAAAAGAGCTGGGGAAAGTGTCCCCCCCTGTTTCCCCCATAGACTGGGTGTAATTATTAATGAATTCTGAGAGGTGGTGCCCAATGTACGGACACGAGAGCAATATCACATAAACGCCCCAAAATAACCGTCTAACAAGTGATGTTATCATATCATAAGCCGATATTGCACAGGACAGCAAAATGATAATCCTCATCCCCCTCCCAGAAGTAACAAATATCATCACAGGGAGTGCATAAAACACATAGGAGTTTACATAACACAGCCATGAGAACAAACTAAGCAACATAGTGACCGTGACTATTTACCTAACAAATTCGTTTTTTCAAGCTCTAGTTAGATTCTGTCGTTGTCTCAACCCTTCGAGCCCCACGTTGGGCGCCAAAAAGGACTGTCGTGGTTTGGCCTCAGATGGCAACAAAGAACCACGTGTCGCTCGCCCAGCGCTTCCCGGTACGGGAAGGATCAAAAGAAAAAGGCAAAACTCTTGGGTTGAGACAAAGGCAGTTTAACAGAACAGCAAAGGGAACAAGAAAACAACAACAATAACACCGACAGAGAAATATACAGACGCGAATACGGAACCGCCGCTCCCCACCGCTCCGGCCCCGGGACGCGCCAGCCCGCTCCAAACCCGACTGCTCGCCCCCTCCCTCCTTTTAATCTCAGGGTGGGCGCGGCTCACATGGCATGGAATACTTAACCCTGGCCCTGCCGGAACCAGGACACAGTCAGAGACCCCCCCTTGGTGACATCACAGGGCAGTCAGAAACCCCTTGATGACAGAACGTTGCAGTCAGAGCGCGATCACGGGGCAGTCAGAACCCCCCTTTGTTACATCACAGGGCAATCAGAGCCCGCCCTTGGTGACATCACAGGGCAGTCAGCAACCCCCTCGGTGACATCAACGGGCAGTCAAAGCCAGCCTTTGTGACATCACGGGGCAGTCAGATCCTGCCCTTTGTGACACCACGGGGCAGTTAGAACCCCCTTTTTGACACCACCGGGAAGTCAGAGGTTGCCTTTCCTGATATCACAGGGCAGTCAGAGCCCACCCTTTCTGAAATCACAGGGCAGTCAGAGACGGCCTTGGTGACAGCATGGGTCAGTCAGAGCCCCCCTTTGTGACACCACAGGGCAGTCAGAGCCTGCCCTTGGTGACATCACGGGGCACTCTGAGCCTGCCTTTCTGACACCACGGGGCAGTCAGAGAACCCCCTTGGTGACATTACAGGGCAGTCAGAAACCTCTTTGTGACATCACGGGGCAGTCAGAGTACGCCCATTGTGACATCACAGGGCAGTCAGAGCCCGCCCTTTGTGACACCACGGGTCACTCAGAGCCCCCATTTGTGACATCACAGGACAGTCAGAGACAAACTTTGTGAAATCACAGGGCAGTCAGAGATC